>CALSCE010010700.1:2913261-3017376 GCA_943593645.1 Bovichtus variegatus
GTGTGTGTGTGTGTGTGTGTGTGTGTGTGTGTGTGTGTGTGTGTGTGCATATACTTTCTGCATCGTTTCTATATAATGGAAAATCTAATTAAAATAAACTCAAGCTTGCCTTATATCGTTGGAGTTTGAGATTAAACAAAGGAACTGTTATACACCTGAGAGTCAGAAGGTGAATGTGCATGTAAGTACTTGACAACCCAGAACAACAACTAATCAGTAAATGGTGCCATGATCAGATAGAATTACCCCAGAATGATCTCAATCAGTTTGGGGCGATGCAATGTAGTCACAGCACCATATACAATCTAATGACAAATTGGCTCAAAACAGATAAATAAAGTATTTTTTTCAAGTTTATTCTAATACAATACTCACGTCATATATAACAATGAAAAGTTATTGGATGCTGTAATAATTCCTCCTGTCCATATTGGCCATGAAGTGATCCCTTTTAACACAACTTCACTGTAAGAGATGGCGGACACAATCTAAGGACCTGCAATGCAAAAAATGCATTCCGCCTTCAGCTTTCTGAGTGAGGAAATCAAGTGGGTATGGTTGTTTTGGCAGTGTTGTATAGGCAGTGGTTGAGGAATTATTCAGATCCCTTACTTTATTAATAGCTTATTTCTACAGTGTGGTATCAGCACTGTCACAAGTCCCGCATTAAAAATGCTACTTAAATAAACGTGTGTGAGCATAATCAGGAAAATGTACTCAAATCATTTAAAGTAAAAGTACTCAATGCGTAAAATTCAAAAGAAAAAAAAAAGAAGACTTACATTTATTTTAAATAGATTCAAACAATTAAAAGGAAAAGTGGCAAATCCTCACATTTGTGAAGCTGGAACTATACCGTTTTTTTTGTCATTTGTCAACTATTCTCAAAATAGTTGCCAATAAATGTTCTGTCAATTGACTAATTGATTCGTTTCAGCTATAAGTCAAGTCAATTAAAATAAGCTTTATATCAAGCTTCACAGCTGAGACTATAATTGAAAATATACAATACACAGCCATTTATTGAGTAAAACCCAGTGCATCAGTGAGGGAAAGAACATATTCCATGGAGCATCTTTTTCCTCTCACGAGCCAAGTGGCAAGAGTTCCAATTGTATAATACATTTTTTTCAAAAATAAGTGCTTCCCAAAGTGATCCTCTGTAAGAACACCTTCTGACCTAATGTGCACAACGTGGGCTAATTAAACTCCTCACTATTGTTTTGTAAATGCAAATTTCTGGTAAAGATATTTGATACAGTATTTAAGGATTTGTAGAAATGTTCTGGTTGTTTGTTTGGTTGAAAATATATTATTTCAGATATCATTAAGTGCAACTATAATAAATACAGGGTTGGTTTTCATTAAATACCACATCTTTATAAAGTGGGTTTTACTTGGATACAGTGAAGTGACTCCTGGGATCTGAAGGTCTGTGTGCGTGTATGCTTTCACGGACTCCAGCCAGCAGCTAAAGTAATCCTTTGATTTTTGCATGATCATGGTTTGTGGCTATCTAGCCAGCAGAGTGCCTGAATAAGCGGTATTGTATTTATGTATCAAAGACTTTTAAAGCAAACACTTGATACTCAAATTCCTTGAAGGGCTTCTTTTAAATATACATGGCTTATAAAGATATTGGCCCTGAATATTGAAAACAAGCTTTTTTTGAGTAAAGAGAAGTGGAGTCATTACTGACAGCGCTGAATATTAAACACAGAAGGGTTTCCTGGAGTGCAGAAATGACTCATAATATGGTCTGATGTAGACATGACCAGTCATACAAGAGCCCGCTTCACACGCTTTAAATCAGTTTTACCCAGGTCGACAACAAATATTTCATGAGATGTTTTTCCTCGCTGCAACATAAGACTGATTCTGCTAAACACATAAAACACTGATTTAAGGTGGATTTAAAAGCCATGAGCTCGCTTTAGCACCAATGACATCACAGGCCAGACATTTTATGTACTGCAGACACTGGCCAACACACTCAAACGGCACATAAACACAACTTCTAGTAATGCGAGTTTCTGAGAGCTTACACTGACATATTTTTCTCGGACAGCGTTACCAACTGGTGGTCTTTCGTGTTGTGGTCTGCACAAGTGTTACTGTATATTAAAGATATACCATATGCCCCCCAACCACTGTGCCAGTTATCAGTCGGCTTCTGTGGAGCTACAATTCACCGCTGATGTGTGTTGAGGGTGAAGTACATTATTTTTTTCTCGCTGTATTCATATAATATAATGCACATGGCTCTGCTGCACCCATCCGTTCCCTCATTGCGTCATTCTGTCCTTTCCACAGCTTTCCATCCTAGATTTATTAAGCCGTAAACACAGGTCAAGTCAACTTTCTGCACATCAAAGTCGTGTACTTCTGCTGCCAACTTGGACTGAAATGGCCCTTCCAAGGCTATAAAGGCACTAGCTCCTGACCTGAGAGAGGAAGTGGCTCTGAATGTGACTCTATAAATGTAATCACGTCCATTGGATTTCTCTCTGGGATAGTTTGGCTCTGCAGGTGGGTTTTGTTGCTCTAGGATGATATTTCCATTCGTCAATTTCACCAGAACATATCTTTTGGGACCTTCCAGACTCCTGTTTCTCATTCAAGAGTGCATTTGGTAGATAGCAGTTTCAGGAACTCTGTGTGTGTTCGTCCTGTTTTTTTCTGGGGGAGGCCTGTTTCCAGTGCGTGTACTGTATATTGTTTGGCTCAAAGTAGCACAAGCACTATTAAAGCAACTTTTATACTGTTGGCTATATTTGAGCTATAACTCTTGGCTATAGTCGCCCATCTCATCAATCCTAATTTAATAGTGCTCCATACCACGCTGTATGACCTAAACATCTTTTCTTGATAAACTAAAAGCACGTTTAAATTTATTGTGCACCACTTATAGGCAACATGCCTTCAACCTTTGCAGGATTGATTGAAGTTGATATGTTCATATGTCCATTTAACTTGGTAGCAAAATGCAAGAAAGAACTATGGCAATTTACAGATGGACCTTTCCTACTGTACAAGAATTTAGCAAGCAGTTATAGGAATCAGTGTTTATTTTCAAATCAAATGAGTACATTTATTTTGGGATGATTAAAACTTGTTAGGTATGAAATTTGATGAATATTAGGTGAGATTCAGGGGAGGAGTGGTAAAAAAGGGTATTGCGAAACATTCAAACAATGGATAATTCGTGTTGGCTGAAATGGACATGACCCATAAAGATAAAAATAATGTTGGACCAAAGAGTTTCGTGCAAAATGTAAATTGCTTCATAAATGACCAGATGTTGGAGCTTTCTGCATCAAGTCCTAATTATTTTATTCTTGCCTTCTTCTTAGCCTAACTTTCCACCGAGTGTCTGAAATCTGTTCAGTGTTTTTTAGTCATCCTAGTGCCGTGATTCTAAGGTTTGTAATGTTGGTCGGTCCAGACTCAAAGATTCTAGAAAAATGTTGGACGAATTGCCATGAAATATGGTACGGATAGTTCCCCAGGATGAATTGCCATAAAATATGGTACGGATAGTTCCCCAGGACGAATTGCCATAGAATATGGTACGGATAGTTCCCCAGGAATTATGATTGTTTTTTAGAGGATGACTCCTAAAGACTTTGGTCTTCCCCTTAGCATCACTAGCAGGTCAAAGATTTTAGTTATTCAGTGAAATATCTCCTCATCTGCTTCCTGGTCTTGCACCAAATTTGGTATAGACATTTATGGTTCTTAGACAATGTATACTGTTGACTTCGGTAATCCTCTGACTTTTCCTCTAGCGCCACCACAAGTTTATTTACTTAAATTTACTTTGTGTTTAGTGCTAATTAGCAAATGGTTGCCTGCTACACACTAACTAATATTGTGTCAATTGTACACATTACACCTGCTAAGCATCGGTTTGTTAGTATTGTCATTGTGATCATATTAGCATGCTGTTGTTAGCATTTGCTCAAAGCACCGTGCTTAACTACAGCCGCAAAGAGCCTGTAGACTCTTAGTCTTGCTGATTAATAGACAGAAAAACAGAGCCAACAATATAACCTCCTTGGCAGAGGTCACGATACAGAGTCTGCTTTCATGTTCTGGATTTATCCTTTAATGAAACCCAACACCACTGCCTGTGAGTTTCCTGTTTCCTTTGTCATATTGGACAGGGAACTGTTGAAATGCTACAAAGCAAAGCTGAAGTCACAACATATCAGCCCAGCTTGATTAAGAGCCTAGTCAGCAAGTGTGAGTATGGAACGACATTCAGGCTTTTTTGTGTTTCCACCATGTATCACGATCACTTTGACTTGTTAGAACACCAAACCCCAGTTAAACAGCTATTCTGCATGACCTTCACAGCTACTCTTCTTTGGATTTATGTGGCCTGGAAAGTATGTCTCTGTGAAGTGAGATCTAGCAAAACAAAACAAAGGATTGAAAAAGACTTTCGGGGAAAAAGCAGCACTGCATATGTTTGACACACACATCTGTTTTATAAGAACTTTTATCAAAGCTGCAGTATATAATGTTGCTTATTTCATTGTGATATCTTAGTATAATTCAAAACGTTCACCAGATCCACATTACTGTGTGTGCTACCATACTGTGTCTTTAAAGTATGGCAGTTGTTGATATAAAAAAAAAAATGACAACAAAAGTTTTAAACTTATGAGTTTATTGGGGAATTGTTTTTTATTGTGTGGAACTAAAAGTGTTTGCATGCGTGCACACGTACATTCTACAGATGTTTTTCATTGCGTGGAACTAAAAGTGTTTGCATGCGTGCACACATACATTCTACAGATGTGCAAAGGTAGATGCAGGTGGAATCTGGTAAGTGAGTGTTTTTTCTGTAAAGTTAAGACATACTATCAGCAGCTAACATACAGAGGAGAAAGAAAGTGATGATAATCTAGAAATAAAGCACTTCAGAAAATCCTCTTTTCATCTCACGATGGAACGTCGGACCTGGAGCGTGGCCTGCAGTTCTCATCCTTAATGGATTGAGATAATGGCTGGACAAATTGTTCCCTGGCACTGTCTTTACTCTGCCCCACTGAGTTCAGGGATCGGGAGAGTAAAATAATCCGATTTTTTTCGTCCTTTATCTCCCAGACTCCAGAGAAGAAGCGAGCAGGCTTTGACATGCCATGTCTTCTTGTCACGACCTCTTTTGTGTACCCTCCGCCCATCTGTGGACCCTGCTTAAGTCGCCATCCCTTTTCCAAGGGCTCACTGTCATGGCCTCAAATAAACCTGCTGGAAGTGCCAGCCCTATTTTCCATTTTCCTGTCCTTCTTTTTTCCTCTTTCTTTCTTCCCCAGTGTTTATCAGACTCTGGCCTCTCCCTTAAATGAGGAGTCTCTCATGGTTAAGTGGTAGAGTTCATGCTGAGGTTCGTGGAAATTCACCAGGTCTCTTACAAACTGTTGTGGTGAGAAAAAGCTTGAGTCTGATCACCGGGATGTGAGCCACGCCAGGCTCCCCTGTGTCAGGAATGAGTATACAATGTGCAATAAGCACTTCTGCTGCGTGCTAAGTTGGTCCGGTCATGACATCCTTAAGCCGAGGGCCGTGCCAGCTCTCCTGTTACAAAGACAAATTGTGCATGCGGAAATTCCTGGAGAGGCTCCCAAAATGCTCCCCCAGTCTTACATCCAGGCTCTCTGCGGGGACTTGCACTTGAGAGATTTAGTGCCATAATTTAGTCTTTGCTCTCACCTCAGCCCAAGAGAAATCCTATCAAATACCGCCTAAGCCACATGATTAGCTTAGCAACAGGTTTCCAAGAGGAATTTTCAGGACTGATGTTGGGACAGCTTCAGGGAACGGTGGTCGTTCTCTAATGATAAGATCGAGCCCCACCCTGGCAACCAGGAGTCACAACAGAGTGAGACAACTTTAAAAGAATTTTCGTCTCAGCTGCATTCTCCTTTTTTTAACAAGCAGCAGGTGAATCCTGGGTAATCACTTCATGGTGTGTGTGTGTGTGTGTCTGTGTGTGTGTCTGTGTGTGTGTGTGTGTGTGTGTGGCAGCGCTGTTTGTCAGGTGATGTTCCATCACAGCAGCAAGATGGAAATGTCTTTACCTCCCATTTTATTAGGACAGAGACCTCGGCTAATTTTCACATTGACTTTCTTGTTATACACTTATCCTAATCTGTGCTCCATAACATGCATGTGAAGGCTCCCAGATGTAAAAGAGCAAGACGTGGGAAGGAAATCACAGAGTATGAAGCAAAAAAGTTGGATTGCCTCCATTCTTCCTCTGCAAACCAGGGGTAGAGAGAGAGGCGTATGGCATGCAACAAAGGTCCTAAGGCTGGAATTGAACCCAGGACTTTGCTGTCATAATGCATGCTCTGTAACCACGCAGCTACCAAGGCGCTCCAATATGTTATGATTCTAATAAAACAGTGAACCCAAGAGAGGTGAAGAGCAGTTTTATGAAATAGGCCTGAAGAGTTGTTTTACCTTGAATTATGCGGTATTATAAAACATGTCCATTAGTTCCAAAACTATTATATTTATTTTTTATGTGTTGAATTTGGATTGAAATTGTACAAACATGTATAATTCAGTGGCAGTAGCCTGTAGGTTTTGATGTACTGGCCTGCACCCAGTTGTGTCTATGCTACCATCTGAATATCAAGTATTTGACTGCTGAAACATGTGCTCACACAAACCTGCAGCAACCGCTGTTTAAGTGCTTTCCTCACAGGCACTTTATGGTAATTCACTTTCCCCGTACAGGTTTCTCTCATTAAAAACAAATCAATCTCACAAAGCCTGAAACGCTTACCTGATAAACTACTTTTGGTTTCAATTATTTGGCATTCAAACATGATATACAGGACTTCTCAGGTGGAGAGGAGAAACAATACCCTGAAGTTTAATATTCTGGCAAAGTGTCTGGGAAGGGTTTTCCAAATGAAATTCAATGACATGCAACATGACGCATCACACATAATGCCTTGCTGCTTGAACTGTGATATATCCCCATGGTCCCCAAAATGAGCGTACTCATATTGTAGACCTGGTGATTCAGAGGGGAATCAACGTAAATGACCCATGGACAAAGTACATCACGTCATCCCTGCAGCCTCAGCCCACATTCCACTGACAGAAATCATGTTTTTTTTTCTTTGGTTCAAATGGGAGATCCCCTTTTATTTTAAATTGTACCTGGGTCCACTTTTTACATTATGGATCTGGTCCTTATAAGCACATGTGAAGTCTAATATGTAATCCGATAAACATATATTGCCTTTAGAAAAGCCTTTAGCTATATAATGTCTTTGGCGAGTGACTGTGAGTCCCTAACACAATGCCTGTACTGTTCACAGAGATGAATGTACATGTTCATTCTCCATCCAGTTCGGCATCATTTATCCCGATTGCCTATGGTCCCCTCATCAAACAGTGTAAGCTCATATGTTTCAGGGCGTGATGGGCTGGCTGCCTCTTCCACATAGTGGTATTAGCTATTCTTCCCCCATCTGAGACTGTGGGTGGTCCTTATCTCACTGATACGTGACCAAGACCCTCTGTAATTTCAAACCTATTGAGAGATGCCTTATGTGTAGATCCTATACTGTCTTGAACTTTTTTTTATTTTATTTGCCTTTGAAACTTTTGCTTTTGGCCTTGTGTAGCTCAATGACACTGCTGAATCACTTGCCGTGTTTCCATTTAAACATTTTTGTTTGCATTTTGAACTATGGCATTAGAAATGCTGTATAGAAACAGCTAAATTTGATAAAACTTCCTCAGTTGCGCAAAAAGGTTTTTACACCCGCTTTAAGGTGTTTTTTTGTGGTTTTGTCGATTTTATATGGTCTTTGTTTCCAGATAGTTTGAATCAAATCAGTTGATGGAAACGTGTCTAATTTACGTTTCTTTTTTTTACTATGGAAGTTTGCGTAAAATTCACTTGACAATTGAATTGAAACACAGCTACAGTGATTCTACAAGCTACAGTACATGTGAATAGTCATGCACTCAGGCACTTACACACATGTAAGTACGGCCCAAATTACATATATCTTGGCTTCTCCAAATGTTTCATATCAGTGCGCCCCAAATTACATCTACAAGGCCCCAGACCCTCAATTCATGAAGGAAAACTAATCACACTTTAACAGTTAAAAAACTAAATAGACATTCAGTGTAGATAGGGAGGGTAATCGGACAAATATTTAAACCACTTCTCACTGTTTCTTACAGACATGTGACACCCGTACTGGGATAAATCCTCTGCTGGACAGAAAGACGCTCTGACTTCGTCATTGACAGTACACGTTGTACTCCATAACACATCATTCTCAATCCTCAGCTGGCAGGGACTAGCATAGTTAACACTGCTGCGTCCACCCTGCGCACTGCAAGCAGAGTGAAGTTTTGAAGCTTTGGTGATGAGTGGATATTTGCTTATTCTACAATAGCAGAAGTAAAAACCCACACTGATAAATGAGTTGGTGATTGCTTGAAATGAAATCCAAACAGTGCTTGAAATATTTGAGAACAAAATGTTACGCCAAATTTCCAAATGTATTTCTTCATGTACAAACATGAAGAGAACAGCTGAATGGTTTATGATGTCATTTTTTTTTCAGTAAATCTGAGGAATGTAGAAAACTAAGTGGAAGAAGGGGTCGTTGAGCCATGTTGAGGTAAAGTGACAAAACACTGAACATGAGTGATGGATAATTATGTTATAATAATAATAATAATATTAAGTTAATCTAACTTCATGTGATTGAGGAATTTGGTTGCATTTTTGCTCCATATAACCCCTCTGCTGGCATTAGCCAATCACCTCTATAGTGAAAATGTGATGTTTTTTATCAGTATGTTTAAGCAAGTCAAAGCACTTCACCTCAAGGGTCAGGCAGAGCTGTGATGGAGACCTGAATATTTCTTATAGCAATAACTACATAACAAATCACTTAAAAAATATATATATAATAGAGTATAAAAGGTCAAGTGCAGAGGTTTTCAACATATATGGCACAGCTCCCCAGGGAGGCACGAGTTATAGGTGGGTGTGGAGGGAGATATGAGGCAAAGATACTGTGTGAGGTGAAAGAGACCAGTGTGCCGGTGTCCTAGAAACAATGGGAAGTTAGTTATTGTAAGTTTCCCACTGATTTGGCCGTGTATCAGCCTGTTCAACAGCTGCAACAGTGGCTGTGACAGCTCATGAAGGATATAAAGGTAACCCTTGGAGCCCGGTTGCCACAATTTAAAAGTGTTGTACTACGAGTCTTAACTCACTACAACACATAGACATGATACAAATCGTTTTTAATTCAGTGATACTTCTTGAGTGAGTCCATGTTCAATTCATTTCCATAAAACCTTTTAGAAATCATAAAAAAATGATGAAATGTTTATTTTAACTCCAGAATTCTACTCTCTTATACTTGAGATGTAACAATAAAGGAATCTTGAAATATTACAAACAGGAACTGCTAATATCTAATGTGGAATAGTTTGAATGATGCCACCTCGCCAAAATGTAAAGACAGGCAAAAAAATAAACTAAAAACAAGGCTCAAGTTGTAGCCCACAGATAAATTTGTGACACATGATTACATCCCAAAAGGCCCCAAATTCTAGCAACAATCAACAACACAGGACACACCGCATTACATTACTGGGGAAAGTTAGTGATAGCTATTGGGGAAAACATAAGCGCTATCCTCTTCCTGTTTTGGTTGCACAATTTGGTTGACTCAGTTCCTTTGTGCCGTAAATCAAGCCTTCATCTTGTGAAAGCAAGACTTATGTTACCAATGTTAAAGCCGATGGTGTCATTATCTATAGCCATTACATTGTGCAATCAACAATTACTTTGTAGTGATAAAATAAAGCAAAAAACGTGTATATTTCCACTAACATATTCATTTCTTTTTTTAAATCAACATGTTTCTCGTATTCCTGGATTGCTGGACGGTGGAGTGCCTTGGAACCAAGGACCCTGGTGCTCTTCTCGACCTGCCAAGGCCAAATCCCCATCTCTCAAACACACCCATAGTGCTTTCCATTACAAACCTCGTCTTTGTAGGTGCAATGAGGTCTCCATTCCTTGAGTATCTAACATAAAATACCTGCTAATAAAGCAGAAATTTCTCATGGGGAGTCTGTAGCTGTATTTTGTACAGAATGAAAAAAAAAAAAAACTAAATTCCAATACTTTTAAAGGTGATCTAGAACAGTGTTAAAGGCTTTTAGTAGTATACCTGCTAGTATGTGGGGTGATGCTCCCGGCTTCTCAGGTCCAAAATCTACAGTATGCCCCTTTTTTTTCTTTCTCTCTGATATAGGCAAATTTTGGCCTCTAGTGGTCTTCACTTTTAATCAGTCTCAATTTTCTTCAAAGTTTCTACTTACTTGACACTTGTCAGCGTCAGCTTTCCTGTTTTCCGAAACAAACCTCCCCTCTTTGGTTGCTCTACAGTGTCACATATTGTGCAATGCACTGTCACTGTTTTCCCTCGCTGTATAACTTTCTTTCCGTCTTTCCTTGTTTTCCCATTCTTCTTCTATTCCCTCCCCCCTCCTGCATTTGCTTTTTCTATTTGGCAGTATCACACAGCAAACCCATCATCTCGGGCTCCTCTCGCAAACCATGACCTGCGATTGGAAATGGATATCCAAACAAAGCACAACCTATCATCTTTACATCGTGGCTAATAGGAATATTGGAGGGGTGTTTCCAATAACACAGGCACAGCTCTGAGTAGCCACACAAGTTCACTGGGAGGTCGGAGAGAGACCGCATAGGGAAGGAGGGGGGGTGGGGGGGACGAGCAGGAGAGAGCAAAGGAGAAAGAAAGAAGGTTAGAAGAAGGGTAGACAGAAAGACACACTTTGACAAGAGCTGCATCTTCAAAACTGGGAGAGAAAACCATAAGCGGAGGATGGATCCTCGTAACAGAGTTTGTGGACCCCTGTGTCAATGACCACACTGCTGTAACTGAGAATCTACGGAGCAGCAGCAATACTGTGTGAGAAGAAAAAAGTTAAGGAACCCTGAAGAAACCTTTAGGGTCAATTAATAACCCATCATTAATAACCCAAAAGTGCTTATTATAGTAGAAAGTAGGCGTAATCAGCTCGGAGTGCAAGCAAAGAGAGCCATTGTTATTAATGAGTTTAGGGTTAATGATCGTGTACAACTGTGAGTTTGGATAGATTTTGACTATTAGTCCATCTTCATCCAATGAATACATGCCATATGTATTTTGAAAGAGTTATTGGTTGCTGTAATAATTCCTCAAGTCCATGCTGGCCACAACTACCACAACTACACTGTAAGAAATAGTGGATACAATCCACAGTTTTGATTTTGCATAAAAATGCATTCTAAAGTTACAGCAAAAGCTAATGTGAGGCTTAAGAAGTCAGAGTTAGTCAAATTGAATATATATTTCGAATTTATTAACATTGTTGTCTCCCAACAATTAACCTCTGTTTAGCAAGGCAACAGTGTCCATTGAAAGAAAAAGGACATTTGGAAGATATCCACGTGACGTGACTCATTCAGACTCATATTACCTTCAGCTGAACATATTAATGCATTTGTGGGCGCGCAGGTAGTTCACCTGGTAACGCGGGCAAACCTATATGCGAAGGCTGAGTCATTGCCGCAGCTTCCCTGAGCTGTAGACCAGAAAAGGGGGAAAGAGAAGGGATCACATGCAGCTATCATTAAAGGCAAAAAAAAGCCCCCAAAATATCCTTTAAAAAAGAACAGAATTACTGTGGATTTTGTCTTTCAGTTTTTTGAGGCACGTTCACACCAGGCAGTGGCACAGCGAAGTTCATCTGTGCGTCCTTACAAAACACATGGTGCTAGAGGTCTGGTGATGTTGAGACTACTCGCAAGACATGCAAGCAAGCTAGTCACATGCTAGCTCAAGTCAGTCACTTGATAGCTTCATGAACAAACTCTGCGAGATAGCTAGCTTTCCAATTATCAGTTAGCAAGCTCGTCAGCTTGGTCGCTAAAGGGATAATTTCTTACCCATAGATATTTTTCATTTTTATAAATACTCAATTTTATTGGATTTTTTAATAGAGCTCACCTACTATTGTGAGATATTATACATTCTCTCCTCTGCCTTACAGTCTAGTAATGCAGCTGCCCCACACACAACTCCAACAGCTGCATTAGCCTCATCTATTACCTGTAAGATTCCCGTTTTTATGCCTTTGTTCATCATCTGTGGTGTAAACACATCAGATTTCAACACAGTTAGAAGAAGAAAAAAAAGTGTGCGTCCTGGTCATAATGAAGTTATAAAATCCTAGTGCCCCGTGAAAGAGTTGATGAAAAGATGCTGAATCCTAAAAGGATTGCGCAGCTTTTGCGGATGCTAAACCTGCACAATTGAGACAAAAATAAACTGTACCACTCATTAAGCACCTGCAAAGAGTGAAATGCACCCCTGACTGCACTGCCAAATAATGTCACAATGCTCCTTTGCTTTTTGCGCATATTTGAATTAAGTAATACTATGCATACATTTGGAGCAAAATTTGCCCCTTTCAATGCAAATGTTTGCACTATAATATCATTTGTGCAATATCTTTTGTGTATCGGACCTTGAGACGGGGCAGATAGAGGTCCCAGGTGAAGCGTAATTCATGGTGCTATCAGCAGCTGGAATCCATTCTTTGTGAATTCACCCCTCTGTAAATGTTTACAGCCCGCCATGCTGTTATCCTGCAATCCTCTGTGTTCAATGACGCAGCTAAAAAAGAGAAGTGATGGTGGGCTTCTCACCTGATGATTTGAACCATCAACATTTCAGGGGGAGTTAGATTACATTGAGCAATAACTTTTAACAAGCCTATGGCTATGCGAGTATTGTATTAAGATAGACTTGACTGAAATATCAGATCCTATCCTTTAATGAGTTCAGGCTGCTTTACTAAGGTTGTGATCCAAAGGTATAAATGTTTCAAAGTTACTTATGTTTGTGTGTGAGGGAAAAAGAAAGACAAAGAGAGAAAGATGGTGACTTTGTGACATTATGTAACCAACTGCTGATAGTTTGTAAGTCACAAAAGAGCTGTGGCATATTACATCAGAGACTATTAAGTTACCTATGTCTTTCCACTAAAAGACAGATTCCCTATCTGCTGCTGTGATGGAAGGTGCCTGTTTGTTTTTGAGAGTGCGTCGCCCCTATGGCTGTCTTCCTACTCATGCAGGTAGCCCCGATGGGGAGAGAATGGAGCTCTTTTACAGGAGAGCGGCGGGGGAAGCGGGGGGTTACATTGCAACCACCATCTACTCCCTGTGCCTGGGCTCATTCTCTAATGAAATGGCCTGTGTCATGGAGGCCTTGTCCAAACAATGGGCCTATTCAACCTGAAGAGGAGTCTCTGTCAGGACTCGGCTGAATACGATACCTCTGATTTAGGGCTGCAGTCCCTCTTTATCTCCATATGGAGTTATAATAACTGAGGTTCAGGAACAAGACCTCACTTTCCTCCCTCTCTATTTCAATCACCTTTGCCTCGTTTATTCCACCACCTGTGCCTCAATAATTCAATCACCTGTGTAGACCTACATAGGTGTGTTCTCTCCCATTCGTCTCCGTTTTGTTTGTGAATTCAAACCAAAACAGTTATTCCGCTTATTCCACCATCCATTTCCCTCAGCACAACATTGTCCATTACCCCTCGTCCAGCAGCTCCGGTCAGACACTGCCCAAACAGGTTCCTCACAGATGTCATAGCCGACATCACCTTTGGGAGAAAGCCAATCATCCAGGCGCAGAGCGTCTGACCGTCCCAACCCGCATCCGAACAACGGCCAACCTGCAACTCCCCATGCAACTACTATCTCCCACTGTACAGATCCCGCCAACAAAGCCAGACTTTTCCAGCTCTTCAAGGTTTCCATTTGCTCCACCATTTCCGGGTTCTCTTCCCAGCGTCACCGGCACACGGCACGCCAATGATGTTGTGATGCAGCCTTCTACAGTGGCTCAGCAAACTGCTCCAGCACTCGTTCAGGGTCAGGTTGTATTTCCATATGGACCAAGTTACTGATTGGTCATGTGTTCTGTCATCTTTTCTTTCATCCCTGTGTCCAGAGGTTGCACTCCAAACCCCTGCACATGCATCCCATTATCCATGCATCCTTTCTTCACCCCTTCCTTCAGCTACAGCTAACGTAGCCCTGTTGGCTTCAAGTCCTTCCCCTTTCTCTCTCGCAGCAACCACCACTAACCCATTCATACCGCTACAGCAGCTATGAGCCATAGCGCTCCCTCTTTCGGCCCTTCTATTTCCTCCTGTTCTTTCCCTGTTCCCCTCCCTCCCCATCCCTCCCCAAACACCCTACTGTTGTTTTCTGTCCCTACAGCAACCCCCACCACCAGTTTTCTCGCTCCACCCATCATTAGTTCTGCAACCATCAGCAATTTCAGCTTGGCTCCGATATTCCCTTCGCTCTTCCACTTCCAGCCACACGACCCAACTTGCCGCTGTCAGCCCACAGTCCGATTCTCCAGGGCGTAGACAGGAGCGAAAGGCCCATCCTTTTCCAAGGTGGCAGAATGGTCTGCAACAATTTCAACTTTAAATTTTTGCTTTTCCACACCTGTTCCTTCTGTGGCGGCACCCACGCCAGGTCCATTTGCACCACTGGCCCCACCTAGCACGATGACTTCCCACTTCGACACCTTAAAACACCCACACCAACACCTTTTTTGTCTGCTCCGAAGGACTATCCCATCAGTTTGTCCACTTCCTCATCCATAGTTTCACTTTCACCTTTCACCCAGACGTCAAAGTCATCCCAACACCATCCTTTACTTGCGATAATCCTCAATCTGCCCCTGCCAAGCCCGACAGCAGACACACTTCTAGCCTAAGACATCGACAGTGGATTTATTGTACCATCCCTCCTTTCCCAATCCACAGTGTCGGATAGCCATCATCACCCTTCTTTGGAGGCATGAGATCTCCAAAAGTTACCATTATCCTTTTCAGAAAACCACACCACCTTCAACACTATAACCAGTTTTCAATTTATAACCAGCTTTCTTTGGTTTCTTACGATGCTCAGAATTTACCACGCTCACCTAGTCCGTGAAGTTTCTTTGGGTGATTATGAAGCACAAAGCTCATCGAAACGTACCTCCCCCTGAGCCTCGACCTCCTGGTTCCAGGCTCTCCAGCAACATCACAACCTTGTCCGGCTCATCTCCACGCAAACGACCCCCTTTCATCACTGTCCTAGACCCCCGCCATCCACCGTACACAAGCCTGACCAACTGCCGGCCCCTCTTCATCTGTCTTCTCAACCCCAGTCATCCCACCGAGCATGACCCTTTGATCCTCCTTCATCCCTCTCCTTAACCCTCATCATCCCACCAAACGCGACCCTTACCCAATCCTTCCCTCATCCTCTAGCCATTTCAAATAAAACTACTTTCTTACAATACTAATATTGTGGTCTTAGATAGTGAACTTATTATTTTTTACTATGTCTAGTGTAGCTTTTACCATCCTCTCCTTCTTTCTTTCGGCTTCACTTTGTCCTTCTGATTCTTAGCTTTCTGGTTCTCTCTTTTCTACTTCCAGGGATGTCAGCCTACAGAAACAAATAAGTAGAAAAGTTAAACAAAGAACTCGAAACACAGTGTTCTCAGGTACATGTTTTTAAAAGATATCACATGTCTCTGTTTGCATGTCTGAGTGAACATCATCCGTCTTTCCGCTGAAACCATTTTGGTTTAACATATTACTATATTATATTTCCTGTTATTAATGGTTTTTGGTGTCAGATTTGTTTTGAGTTCATTGGGTGCTGATTTTTCTCAAACTCTTCTAATTATATTATTCCATTTCATACTTATTTTTTTGTTTTTTACCATTAGAGACATTTGTACATGGTGAAGAATCAAATGCCAAAAATCTGCAAGGTGCTATGCCTCAATGGGGAGTTAGCTTTAAGTGATGGTATAGATGATATGTGGGTAACATTTTTACCGGTTTCCAAAGGTTAAGCACTTAACACCTATTTCTGTGTAATCTCTTTTTTAAGCACCATTTTAAATGTTGGTAAGTGCAATAAAACTTCCATATAAGGATGTCCATGTTTGGTTGATAGCAATTTTCTTTCTGGCCTTTGTTGGCACATTCCTCCATTTCTTGGCATGTTACAGCCACCAACTGTCAATCAGCTGAAAAAACCACTGGCAGGACTGTGTTTATCACGTTAGCACAGCGGCACTTTCCATAATGTAATAGGCAAGTGACCTTTTTCATGTCAACTTCCTTGCAATCTCAGCCTAGCTTACCATTTTTGTACGATTAAAATATGGTAAGAAATGCACTCCCTCTTCTCATCAGGGTACTTATAGAGCAATGTGGTAAAGAGTTCCTGTTTTTTTGTGTCGTGTGTATGCACACACAATACTTGCACACCAGGTGCTACCATTTTCATCTGTAATGCTATTTGTGGTCAAAAAGGTTACTATATTTTTTTCCCCCTATAATTATGACTTCTCTCATGAAATAATAATTAGGAAAAGGTCAAATCATTATTAGATAATTATAAGAAACCCTCTGAAAACAAAAAGGTCCAGCAAACTCACAGATCTTTTAATTTATTCTGGCTAATTAGACTTGTGGCCGAAAACGATGACGGAATTACACGAGGTCACAAAACTATGTGGCCAAAAAAAAAAAAGATTAAAAAAAAAAACATATTCCCTGTCACACTCTAACAGGTGCAACAAAACTAATAACATGCTCAGACAAATGTCACAGTGCTGTTTAAACTGTATGATAGCGTGTTGTGTAACACCATAGCATTTTGCAAAATTACAAAGTCAATACTTTTGATTAAGTTACTAAAACTCAGTACCCTTTTGGTCTTACATGCACAGGGCACTAAAACACAAAATGAATCAAGTTGTAGTACTTTTTCCAAGTAAATCAGTGGCAGATCAGCTTTTAACGATCACAGCATCCAACCATTGTCTAAGGTCAAGGCAGAAGGAAGACCTTGAGAGTTCTGCCAGAGCTCACAATGGTTAAATTCATGACTTTAACTTTAAAAGAAAACCTTGGCTTACACAACCCCCACGTCAGAGAAAATTTAGAGATTTAGTTTCTTCCACAAACATGGTGCAAAAACTTTTGATGAGAAAAACAGAAGCTAAAACAAATGTTCTCTAAATTGAATCAGCTGGAAGCTCCATTTCCTCCATTTGATCCTTTAGATTCTAGCATAATATATTGATCTACTTGTAAGTTTAATATATAGGGTCTCTCCCTGTGTCTGTTGGTGTGTGTGTGTGTGTGTGTGTGTCAGAGAGAGAGAGAGAGCAAGGGAGAAAGAGAGAGAGACCATGGGTGCCTTTGCCAAGTGGGGTTGCATTTAAAAAACCCTCAATTACACAGCCAGACTCTGTCTATTTGTTTGGAGAGTTTTATCAGCATGTCAGACGGCCATGAAATGGACTCCAAATTAAATGGCAGTGCTTGGCTGTTGACGCACACCACTTTTGTAAGCAGTTAAGAATAAACAGCCATAAGGTCCTGAAGAGGCAGATGCTGTTGATACATGGCTGGAGGATAACTTTTGTCCGCTTACACCAACATAGTGTAGTTTGCAATTTTCTTACTGTGTGTGTACGTACTGTATATATAGAAAAAAAACATAGGAATTATAACAGTAGGGATTCTTTAAGTTTACAATTTTGTCTACAGTATAAAGGTCCAGTCATCTAATCAGAGTGAACCAGTCTTTTTCCGACACTGCACATAAAAGAATGACTTGTGTTGTATGAATAAAACAAGCTTGAGGTAAATCGCTAAAACCACTTCCTAATCTCCGAGTCAAGGATACCATTGTATATCTGCTGCAGTTGCTGTAATGCAAAACCTGAATCACTATGAACAGGATAGAGGTGTTTAACAGGGTTAAACACATAGTTCAAAGATATGGCAAGCTGGAACAGCGCAATCTGATCCCAAATTGTACAGAGAAAGGTCAACTGTGCACCTGTCAGTATGGAGAAGGGTGATGGTGGTGGTGGCAGGGTGACCAATGCAACTCCATCCCTCAGCCCCTCAAAACTCATCTCTCAACAGATATTATCTCAGAAAAACTGAGGTAAATGGGTTTGACAAAGAATAATGGATTATCTGACCAGTACACAGCACCCTGTATGTTCCCCGGAGGGAAGGGGTAGCTTTAAAATAGATTTATATTGAGGCGGGCCCTATGGGAGTGCTTACGGAAAAACTGCAACCCCTTCGCTATCATACACAATCAATATTTATTCCTGGAAATGTTGACTTGAACTTGAAGGAACTTGGGCTAGTGGATGTGTGCCCAGTTCAACAATGATTGAGAATTATAAAGCAGAACCAGTTTAAGACATTGCTTTTACAGATGACAGTCCTCTAAATAAAACAATTTTAAAAACCCTCTGTGACTGACTGACCAGTTTCCTGTTTCTGCTCTTTATAGTTTGGTCGTGTATTTCTCCTCAACAAAACCAAATTGTATAGGTAGTAGAAGTTTAAGGTACTTCAACATTACTTAGTCTACCCTGGTGTTAACGGGACATATACACACGAGGACACAGTGTCATATATGCAAAGCACCTGAAACCAGATTCAGATATAAACATTGCTGAGCCAGTCTCAGTCCCATCTGCTCCACCTGTCGGCAATGACACTAACACCAGCAGCACTTTAGACCAGTAGAGATGTTGGTGAAAACGATCTACCAACAAAAAGAATGAAATCTTTTAGTTGAACCACTCAACTTTCCATATATTACACTACTTTAGACATACTAAGTCTTATTACCATTTCCCTTCAAATG
The DNA here is from genome assembly GCA_943593645.1 of Bovichtus variegatus. Taxonomy (NCBI): domain Eukaryota; kingdom Metazoa; phylum Chordata; class Actinopteri; order Perciformes; family Bovichtidae; genus Bovichtus; species Bovichtus variegatus. The sequence continues at coordinate 2,932,133 of CALSCE010010700.1, forward strand.
ATTAATTTCCATGTCTGATTTATTATGTTGACACTGCTTCTGGTTTTTGCGTGGGTGAGTAACACCCGTTCAATCATTCTGCATGATTAGAGCATACAAATTAATTATGTGTCAGCTCAGAGTCAGCTGCATGATTATCTTGACAGCGCACCATGGGAGGTGAAATGTAAAGGCTGCCAGAAGTGTGCATTACAGTAAAACCTGTAGGATATGAACCTTGTACTTTTGTATCCTCATCGCTGTTATTTCCTATCATTCTTTTACAGTTTTGCTCATATTTCTGTGTGTCTACCAACCCCTTACAACACTCATACTCTTAGTTTTGTCTGTAGACAGTTCTGTATTTAGTTACATTCCCTTCCCTACATTGAGCAACATGTTATGCAAGCAGTTATGGTTCGAGGGAGGAAGAAAAATTGCCAGCTCATTAAGCTTGTCATTTCAATTACAGACATATGTTCATACGAGCCACACATATGATCATTCCATTACACGACTTCTAGTCTTTTATTAATACTGACTATTATTTAGTTTTGTCTCTTTTATGTTGAATGATCAGTTTTAACTCCCCTGTATGGTGACACGTTTTGTCTTGGAGAAAAAATAACTTTGATTAAAATACCCTGAAAATCATTACTGTACTGTAAGATGTGTCACCACTGCTGAATTTTCAAAGCCATGCAGCCTTGTGTGAAATATTGCTGTATTTCTCATCCTCATTTCATGAGCAATGGAAAAAACTTTAGAAACAAAGGCTAATAAGGTTTTTTTTCTAACTGCCCTTGAAAAGGGAGATGATCTAACTCACTGTATCTTCAATATCTATTTTACCTGTATCTTATTACATCCCTGTCGTCTACAAAATGACATTCCCATGCAACTAATCTACATTCTTAATTACGTTTTGAGAGAAACATATTTTCACCCATATTACTGTGGCAGTTTGTGGTAAACGTTGTAAATTGAAAAGAAAAAAAAAAACGCAACGTAACCACTACCCAAATCTCTGCTTTGGCATAAAATAAGTAAGTTTGTTATGCCATTTAAAGGTTAAATGTGTAAGATATGCCAGAATTTAAACTTAACATCATCAACAGAGTGTGAAGAGGTAACAGTGTTGACATTGTGTTAAAGACGCCAGTGTGTTGTGTTGCAGAGAGATCTACTGATGTTCGCATGCTAACTGACTTTCTGTTGCTGCCGTTACACAGGTTAGACCCAGCGCTCAGTTATCCATTATTGTACACAATACACATACAATGTAGAATACAAAATACATGAAGAATACATTAGAATACTCTAAAACTTAGAATACAATAGAAATGACAAACTACTACGACTAAAATATAAACAGGTCAACATACTCTAGTTGTTTTTTTAATCACTGATGGTTTTGATGATTGATGAATTTAGATTTTATGGAGCCAGCAGTAGAGGTGAAATACTGCCCCCTATTTATTCCGAGCAGGTGGCTCGGAATTACATATTGAACCTTTAAGTAACAGACGTACATTTTAAAAAGTACAACGTTGACTTTTGATTTCACACGGGACACAAACACCAGTCATGGTGAAAGTTTGTTTGACTAAGCCATCCAACCCATCATTGCAGACTGATTAGAAAAGTATCTGCGATATGTCAAAATCAAACGTTTCCCTCAAAAAGTAATTAACAATGCAGTTTAGTTCTATGGGAATGTCATTTTTAGGAGATAAAGCTGCATATTATGTCAAAAATAACTCTTAACTCGATGGTGATGGTAGTGCTCACGAGCAGGGCAGGCTAGCTCTAGCTAGCAAGCCTTGCTACCCTCAGAGAGACAGTCAGACAGCAAGCTCAATTGGTAAATTCAATAAATGAATAAATGCATATAAAAAATGAGGCAGTGTAGTATGTGATATTAGATTTTGTTTTTTTTGGTAAATTCGCATTACAGTGAAGATAACAAGCAAATCCTTCAACACATACGACCCACTGCAGCCTTTTATAAATTAGTGCCTCTACTGGTTACTGGAGATAAACACATCCTCATACCTAAACAACGGTCGCAGTTTTAAACATGCGGCCAATGTTGTTGACTTTTGGTGTGACACGGGACATGAACACCAGCCTCCTGGGTGGAAGTATGTGTTTGTTTGACCCCTTCGTTCACCACAACCTCCTCTCTATGCGGACGTTGACGCTCTTGATTCTACGTGACCTGACTTCCTCCTTTTCCTTGTCATAATTATTGAGGCCACGAGAGGTTGCCACCTAAACGGAAATATTGGTGGTAATAAGCTGCTTGTTTGATGAGCCTGGCTAAGTTGATGCTAGCAAAACTGCTATTGTCCCAGTTGCAAATGAGCGTACTGCCCCTTTTCATTCTTTTGTGTTTGGACTCCCAACAATGGAAGTTCTAACTTGGCATACTCTTCATTAAGAGATGCCTGTTAATTCCCACCTTGACAAAAGTAATGACCATGCTTTGAAAGGTAAGTAGAATATTAAATTCCATACGGCTGCCCCCAATGTTCTACCACCAAACTAATTGCCTCTGCTAATGACTATCACACCATCTAATAGCGGTGTCATGCTGTTTTTGTGTCATTACACAGCAGGATTGAATTTTCTGCTCTACCAAAGACAGTATGATATGACTTCCTGGTCATGGAAATAATACTGGAATAATACTGAACTACTGTACTGTATGTCAAAAAGGTTTCTGACTGGATCTGTTTCCCAGATGTTATGTTTATAGTCGATGATAGCTAACAGGGAAAGAGAGATGAGACCCACACACAACATTCAAAGCAACTCTAAAAACAGTCTCTTTCCCTGGGAACTATTAATGATCTAATGTAGGAGTATTTCAGATCTAGGTGACGCAGTGGCAACGTTTTGTGGTAAGGCTTCTAAACACAGAAACCCACCCTTTGTTCTCCAGATTCCTTTCAATGCTATGGAGTGGCTCAAACTAATAGCAAGTAATGTAATTTTATGAAAAGGATAAAAAAAAAAAAAGTTATCTGCAGCATCACACGTTTTACAACATTTAACCCATAAGAATATTTAATTTAGTTTAAATTCCGTATGCAGTGGTGAGCCTGACATCACACTGTCTGTGTATCCCACGAGTGCCCGGTCTCCTACAGAACAAAATGGTTGCACTCTGGGGATCCTTGAATTGGTGAAGGATTCCAGGTGCATAGAGGTTAAGTTACATTGCAGCTGTCCAGCTGAAAAAACACACTGGCTTATACAAATGACCAGAGAGGAGCTCTTAGTTGACTATTGTCTCCTAGCTAACCTTCTGTATGTAGTGTACTGATGCATATGCTGTGCCCACTGAAGCACTACAATGAACATTCTAGTCTAGAGTTGTTCCTGTCACTTTCTAATTATGATGCATTTTAATGTTTCACATTTTGATTTCCCTGCACTAAAAATGGAACCAACCAACCATGCGTGCAGACTTCATATTAGTCGATACCTCTGCAGGTGTGGAGTCAATGTGCTTATTGTTGAAATCCTTGCCAATACAGACATAAATGCAGTGAAGAAACATCATTATAGTAATTGTCAAGTCGGATTTGTCATGATGTCTTATCCCTACGAACCCTCTGACCCCTGGATTGGAAACTGCTGATTTGCTGATCAAACTAAATACAGGTTTCATTTGGAAGTCAGTTAGCAGTCCTCATTGAGTCATGCGTGCATGTGAGCGCACACACATACACCTCATGGATGCACTTCGACTTAAAGAGACACACAGACAAATTCAAACACGAGAGCTTCGGGGATATTTGTGATCTTGTAAAAACACATCGAGGGATGAGTGGCTCAGACTAGTTGCACTTGTACAACAGCACTTGCAGCATGTGCCTTTCATGTTATGCAGCCAGCAGAGAAATGGAGCGATAGAGAGAGAGAGAGAGAGTGGTTGTCACTATTAGACAGTCATTAACGAGAAAAGTGTGTGCAGGGGGGGGGGGGGGGGGGGGGGGTAATTACACAAACCTCCTGGGTAAAGCTTATGCATGTCAAAACATTTGTAAGTGAGGTCTCCAAAAAAGTTAAGGTATTTGTAAGAGACATTTCTAAATAGAATTTGTCAAAAAGATATGACCTTTTTTTTTTTTATCCAAATTATTAGCTTTCAGTGCATGTATTTTTAGTGTTACAATGCAGTAGGTGTCCAGTCTGTTCATTTATAATCCTAACATTACATTCATTTGACACATTTATCCAATGCGACTTTTTCCCCCTTACACAAATGTTGTAATACTTCAACAAGTACATAGAAACTGCCCACCTTTCATACGTTCGCCTTTACATTTTTATTCTGGGAAGAATGCTCAGATAAAGATCCCATATATTTATATATTTTTTTTATACTGCTGCAGACTAATAATCACCAGATGTTATTATTGCAAAGCCGCAGATAACCAACTATATAAAAACACGTCTGATTGATCGGAACCTTGATCTTGCAGTATTTTCCAAACACATCACGTAAAGCCGGTTTTGCACTGACATAATCCTGCCTGTCCCCAGGTAAGAGAGAATACATCAGTTTTAAGCCGCTGTTGGGACAGATGCCAAGAAAACATCCATCTTTATTTAGGAGGCCTGGCTTCTGCCTCTTGGCATGCATGTTCACTCCGTGACTGACAGCTTTAACAATATGGATTCAGCCAAGTAACTGCCCAAGGCAAACTGTAACTATAGCCATGTAGTGATTTGCGCCATACCCAACGTATATTAACTCTTCCCTACTCTTTTCATACTTGTCTCTCTCTTACAGACTCACACCCACACATCAACCTCAAACACGTGTACTGCTTTTCCTGTGTCTCCCTCTATTTCTGGGTATCTGTGTTTCTGCTTGAAGCCCAGATTTAAGAAGTATACCATTACCAGCTGTTGTGGCTGCAATTCTATAATCACACCTCATTGAATTTAACTGAGACAGATTGAACGGATGGTTATTGCTCATGGTGTCTTTTGTGAAAAAATCGTTTGCTCTGTACATTTGCTCTTGTACAGTATAAAAAGGTGCTGTTGTGTCATGGATTTCAATGAATAAGAAGCACTTTTATTTTTATATTTTTTTAGCTTTTAGGGAAGTTTAAGAAGTTCTTTTAAGTCAGTTTTTCCGCCTAACTCCCAGCCAAATTCAAAAATGGGCAAAGAGGTGGAGTGTTGGTGGAGCTGAGGCGGTAGGGTTAGGGCAGAGCAGACAGATAGGCGGCACCCACCTGTCCCTAAAAGTGGCCATGCCATTAATTATGCATAACTTTAAGTCTGGTGTGTTATGTCAAAATTCTCACCCGTACAGTTATCAGAAAGGGGGAAATTAGATCTAGAGACCAAAACTGTTTTTTGTACCCGGCTGTTAACATGTTTATTCCTGCTGTAAAGTTGGGCATTTTAACATGGTGGTCTATTACATTGACTCATTTTGGAGCAAGCCTCAAGTGGCCAATCGAGTAACTACAGTTCTTGTCCCTTACGTGTTGGCTTAATCTTTTTAGCACCGGAGGTTGCTGCTTGGGTTCCCATAGCAATGCTACAATGATTTAGCTAATTTCAAAGTCAATAATAAGTAATTTTGAGCCAATACCATCTGAGATGGGAAATTAAAACTGCAACAAGAGATTTTTTTATTAGCAGAGGAAACGGAGAGCGATGAGAATTTATCTTATCAAGATAACATGTTAGCTATCAACTGCCTTATATATGTAGAAAAAAATTTAATAAACGTGGACTTTTACGCCCCTTACATCCACCAATTGAATTAGCTTTTGCTTTAACAGACGCAAATGCTCATTCTATCTCTTGCCATTGGTGTCATATAAATTATGGCATCAAATTTCCTTGGTGTCCCAGGTGTAAAACCTGTGTTGACTGAGTAGGAGACCTGCAGGATGAGGGTCCCGGAGAGCATTAAAGCCACTTCTTTGAGATACCATTCTGTACTTTTAATCCAGGCTTTTGCTTTGCATTGTAGCTCCCCTGGTATTAAACACGGAATCCAGCAGATGGGGTCAGATTCTGTTCCTCTCTTCTATTTGTTTTTGAGAAGTACAGGGCAGGCTCAGCCTCTAAACAGCATCCAAACAGTTGGGATGGGCTCATGGCTCTTTTTGTACTGACAGATGGCAAAACTTTGGGCCCCTGGCATTTTATATCAATGTTCTTTGGTGCACAACAATGTATATTTTCCCTTTGCATAGTACACTTCCCGTAATAATCAAACACTGCAGACTACAGGATCTGCAAACAAACAGATTACTTGATGGCATGGAACCTAATTATGCATTCATTATAACAAAGGCCAATGATTAATTGTTGTTGTCAACATTTGTTTTCATTCAAATAAAACACGTGTTGAAAATAAAACGCGAGTGGATCTGATGCATGTCGACTGTTCGGTAGAGTGGCACTGATTATGTAATGAGATGTAAAATCAATGTGTAAACACCATCTTCCTCTTCAGCAGCTGTGTTCCATTCAGCTCCGATGTCTGACGTTGCTGGTCTAATAGAGAACATATTGAGACAATTGCTTTGTACACTGTGGAAAATTGTTTTTGTGTGTTATTGTGTGTTGGTTTTCAGTGTCATAGCAAACTAAGTGGTTTATTGAGCATGTTGTAGTTTAAAATAGTTAGCAATATGACATGACTGTTTATCGTCCCAGACCATATAATTAGGCTGTTTCTCATGAAGATTAGAGCAGGTGGACCCAAACTCAGGTGACTGAATGCAACGGAAACTTGAAGAAAGGAATCTTTATTCACAGCTTGTGCAGACAAGACAAAACTGATAACCACGGAACAAAACCAAGAATTCAACAAAGACTGAAATGAAAACCAGGGCTCCGGTCAAATAGTCAAAAAAGTAAAAGGCCCTATGTCTTCTCCGGCATTAAGGATTGGCAACATCGGAGCTGGTGTAGCTGTCTGGGTAAGGGTTTGACGGACAGCTGAGATGGAGGAACAACAGAGAAGAACAATCAGAGGCCTGTACTGCGAAGCGAGTTCAACAAACCCAGGATATCTTTGTGTTATCTGGCTTAACCAGCCCGAACAACCGCGATCCCGCTAAGGTAGTTATCAACTTGGTAAGTGAACACAGGGTTTTCTCAGTCTGGCTATGAAGCGTGTTCACATTAAAGGGTCGGGGCTTGCAGCATATGACCAATCATAAACAGGGACACGTCAGCAGAGCGTCCTATTTTACAAATGAAGAGTAAACTACTATATGACAAATACCAAGAAGTTTAACACATAATCCAGGCTAAAAGCAACAGTTTACACTGCCAAATGCAGGAAGGACAGCTGGCAAAAAATATCATGTCTAATTAATAGATATATAATATTACTGCCCATCTAGTGCACGAGTAGATCTCGTTATAATTACATATGTGTATTCCATTAAATGAATGTGTTGCTTTGATGTATTCTTATAGAATATAAAATACTCTTGGGGAAAGTACGACACGTACAATAATACTTCTTATTCTTACATAAGCAACCCCGTCGGTGTACAACGGACTTGGGAGCAAATAAAAAATAATATAAAAAGATACTTCAAAAGCGGTAAGCAGAGTTGCTTTCATATATTGATAATCACCCACAGCAAAGCTGAATCAAAGTGAATATATGATATGATATGATTTGATATAAGTGCGACACATCGGAGTCGTGTGCCTACAGTCCCGCAGACTGTATGCATTGCCTTGCGTAACTTTGCTCCGGGTACTTTTATGTATGCCGTAGGTGTTAATGAGATATGAACGTTAACCTATTGACCGCTTTGTTCTTTTATTATTTATTTTTCATTTGCTCTCAAGTTTGTTTCACACCACCGGGGTTACAGCTGAAAAATAGAACTAAAATATGGTCATACAGGCCATAAGAATAGGCTACATCTAAGCAACACATTCATTTAATAGATTGCACACATGTAATCATAGTGAAATACACGCCCTATATGGAGCAGTGACACTAAAAATCTGTTCCGCCCACCTAGCTGTGATTGGTCAGTAGACGGGCACTACAAGTTGATCTCTAATCTCGAACATAACCTGCCCCAGAGAAGCAACTAAAAAAAGCAAATTGAGGTACTGTTAAATAAACTTAAATAAAGTAAACATGCGATTTTCCATGTGATGTATTCAGAAGCTGAATGCACACAATATCCTCCTCCCAAGGGTTTTTACAGTCTTTATTGGGATCAATAGTATTTCTTCAGTCCACAACTGTAATAAGCGAATCATTATAATTACTCTCAAACATATAATAATCTAAATTTGATTGATATAATATTCATGAGTTTTTTTTTAAATTTAAATTTAAATTACAATTTAAAAATTGTTTTGTGGACTGTGAAAAACAAGATGTTTTTTTTATTATCTTGGTCAGAGTGCTCTCGACCACTCGTAAAGTTTTCTCCTAATTAAAAAAAAAAGACAACATTGGTGAAATCGAAGGGTACTAACAATAAAAGAACAAATTGTGGACACTAATAGGTAACTTATTCTCATATTGCTTCCTGCATCTGGCCCATTGTGGGTTGATCACTAGCATACTGTATTTGTGAAGCATATTTGATTGAGCAGGATATTGCTGGAGAGTCACTGAAAATTGTGAGTCTTGTGTGATGGAGAAGAATGAAGTGGGCGTGTGGATACACCAAACATACCACAAAACTAAAGGGTACAATCAGAATCAGAATCAGAAAACATTTATTCGTCCCACAGCGGGGAAATTTACAGCGCTACAGCAGCAAAGGGACAGTGCAGATAAAGGTTAAGTACAAATGTATAAGTACAAGATATAAGTACAAAAAACACAACAACAAGTAAGTGGCAAGTTGACGTAATACAGAAAGTGAACAGTGAGAGTAATACTCTAGCAGCCAGTGGGAACAATAATAAAATAGTAAAAAGAGATATATTGCACATACATATTGCACGTGATTGTATTGCACAGTAAGGTAAGTAAGTAAGTAAGTAATAAATAGTAACGGGGTGTATTGCACATGAGCGGAGGAACAGTGGTGTTACAGCTGCATTGAGTGTGTGGTGGTCTACCAGGGGCCGTGGTGACTGTACAGTCTGACTGCTGCAGGAAGGAAGGACCTGCGGTATCTCTCCATGTGACACCGCGGGTGAAGCAGCCTGTCACTGATGGAGCTGTTCAGTGCGGACAAAGTGTCCTGGAGGGGGTGGGACATGTTGTCCAACAGGGATGACAGCTTGGCCATCATTCTCCTGTCTCCCACCACCTCCACAGTGTCCAGAAGGCTCCCCAGGACAGAGCTGGCCTTCTTTACCAGTTTGTTAAGTCTCTTCCTGTCAGCAGCAGAGATGCCGCTGCCCCAGCAGACCACTCCATAAAAGATGGCTGAAGCCACCACAGAGTCAAAAAAGGTCCTCAGGAGTGCCTCCTGCACTCCAAACGACCTCAATCTCCTCAGCAGATAGAACCCATTCTTGTACAGAGCCGTTGAATTGTCTGACCAGTCCAGTTTATTGTTCAGGTGAACACCCAGATACTTGTAAGATTTTACAATCAAGTACAATTAGAAAAAAGACTGAGTGCAATACAGTAAAAGTGTAGTGTCACAGTTCCTAGAAGCTGATGCATGATGATACAAGTTTTCTGGAGTTAAGGAAGTTTATATATAACGATAGTTTCTTAATCCTTTTTCTGATGATTTCCAAAGCCTAAACGTCTCACACCTACAGAAAAGGACAAACGTCTTCTTGAATTAATTACTTTCGTTAAAGCTATTATTGAGTTTGTACACTTGCAGCAATGCTAAACACAGTGTAACAGCCAAAGAATGCAAATTAGCAAAGGATGTTGAAACATCCATCATCTATCCAACTATTTCCGTGATCAGGTCCATGGAACTTACAGGGCCGGAGGCAGCAGCTGTTATGCCAGTGTATAGTCTGTCATTAGTTAACATCAGTTTGACACGACCATGTGTCTGCGGTTGGAATTTTGAATTATCATTTTTCTTTGGTCCTTTTAGAAGGTGACAAACATCTGGGGGCAGATCTATGAAACACTGTGTAGATAAAAGTGTGCGCATGCACATAGACAAAAATATGCATTGTTTTCGTCAGGTTTATAAAGCCGCACGAACTTCTGATTCTGAATCTCAATCATTGTGGAACTGGGCGCAACTTTATTTATACACCGACAGTTATTCATAAATGGATGTAGAAACACCCTCGAACATCTGTTTCATCAATACATGTGCCCGTGCCACCACTCGTTAGGCCTGTCAATGAGAAATACGGCAAAGAAAGTGTAATTTCACCATCTGTCGCATCAGCGAAATTCTCCAACGGCGCCAGAGCAGCTGTCTCTACGCATGACTGTGCTTATTTGTAGCATCCATACCCTTAATTCTGCGAACCATCATTGCAGTAAATTCTCAATCATCGTTATGAAACGTTAGAAGGATGATCGGTGATTTATTCAACCATTCCATCATGTGTTCGCCTTTGTCTGAAGTCTGCGTGAGGTGTGCACATACCACACATTCTGCCCCTTTCTAAATGCCCGTTTATGTGTGGGAAAAGGCGTACACATGGTCTTTGAGCGCACAAATATTTTATACATCTGGCCCCTGGACGGGAGCATGCAGTTCTTTCCGGGGATTATAATTGAGGAAATGTATGGTCAAGTCAAACAAGATATACAAAAGTTGGTTTAGTAAATGCTTATTTACTTAAACTAGAGCAGCGCCCATTCGGGCCATGCCGGTTTGGAACGGGCCGATTACTTGGTCTTATTGAGAATTACAGTATGGGAGCTTGCACCCGCCACGCGTGAAGTCAATTGTATGAAAGTTTCTCGGATCATACATACGGACAAAGATTATTTTCTTCGTGATGCTGCTACAGTGTCGCCGATTGGCCAAATGGCACCACATGTGCCATGGTCACTAAGCTCATATCTACACATTCCATCAAATGTGGTTGCAATAGCACAAAGCTTTCCATGTCATGTTTCCATGTTCTTCCATGTCAAGGAATTGCTTTCAGAGAATACCAATGAAATCAAATTCATAAAAAAAACAATGTACGATATTAGCAACATCCTTGTGTGCCTCTCAGCCTGATAACACACCAAACATGCTGGATGTACCAACCCTGTGTGTGTGTGTGTGTGTGTGTGTGTGTGTGTGTGTGTGTGTGTGTGTGTGTGTGTGTGTTTTAATAGTGATTTATTTCTGTACTCAATATCTCTTTAACCTGTTGTTTTAGTATTAATAACAATAATAATTGCACAACATGTCCATAAGTGCCAAGTGAGTGCCCTTAATCCTTCTCTTTGACAGCCTAACGGAGTCACATTTGGTTGAGATTGGTTTGCTTGGTTGAATTCATGGTAAAGTATTATGAGATCTGTGAATCCAAGCCTGAACACACACAGTTCACCTTGAATGATTTGACTTTAACTCTGTCAGACAAATCTATGTCTTGCCTCCAGGTACACCTCGTGCCCTGCATTCCCTGAAACCCACCTGTAGACAGACCAAACAATGACTGACATGTCTCCACTGTTCAACGGCTGTCGGCTGAGAGCGACGCCACTGGAGAATATTAATAGAAATAGCTGTGGTTGATGAGTGATGTCCAACCCTCCGACGCTTATTTTTTCTCTGTCATGCACAGCCTCTTCTGTCTGCCATGGGCACATAGCTGCTCGGGAGATACCTAGGACACAGTTGTAAACACAGGTTGCTCTCTCCTCTGTTTAGAAAAAAAAAAAAAAAAAAAAAAAAAAAAAAAAAAAAAAAGGAATGGTTTTTCAGGTGTGTCACTGAAGCAGCCTTATAACAACACACACACTACAGCAACTCTACCATGGCTGTTGTGAAATATGCAACCATGAAACTGTTTTTTTTCATGTCTTAAAAAGGTACAGTTCAGCCCAAAATAATACAAAATACATATTTTTACTATTACCTATAGTGCTATCTGCCAACCTAGATTGTTTTGGTGTGGTTTGCCGAGTTTTGGAGATATCGGTCATAGAGATGTCTGCCTTCTCTTGAATGTACTCTGTTGATTAAGCATTGCACTCCTAAAACATTGTTGGACTCATAAGGGGACAGTTTAAAAAACAAAAGGATCAAAATCAATGCAGCAGAACCAGAGATATTGTCATTTTTATCCCATGCTTTTGTTATTCCTTAACAAAACTTGGCACCTACATTCCCCACAATACAAATCGGCCAGAAGATTGGTCAAAGATTCAGGTGCTTTATGCCAGTAGCAGCTAATGTAGCCTCAAGGCGCTAGACAGAGATGAGGAGCGGGCTACAGAGGTCTGGTAAACTCACCAGATTTTTTTTTCATTTAGTTTAAAAATGTAGTCTTCAGAACCAACCTGTCTCAAATAACCTTCGGCACTTTATTAGACTTCACACAGCTCCCTCTGGAGCCACAAACAGCTCTACACTACTCTTTTTCAACATCCTTCAATCCTGAAGCAGCTTAATGGAATTTAGCCAGCTACGTTTTTTTTATTTACACCTGTGATGTGATATGGCAAGAGCAAGTCAGTTTCTTCTTTTTCTTTCAACAATTCAACTCAACCTTGAAAGCAGTGTGAAAATATGTAATATGGATTATGTGGTTATTTGAGTAAGAAGAAAAAAAAACATACCATAAACTGTAAAAACATATCATATCTCACCATAATGTGTGCGTCAGTCAGCAAGTTCCATAGCATATAGTTATCATGTTAACGCTGTTACATTCTTGCTTTTCTTCATCTTACAGCAGTGATTTATGACTGATGATGATGTGTTGGGCCACTTTGCTGTTTTTAGCTTCATATGTTGTCACCTTTTGTAATGCTGAGTGTTAACTTAACATTAACATTGATATAATCACCCTACATTGTTTTTTCTTTTCGCAATGCAATGGCATTATTTTCAATAAGAGCAAATCTAGATGCTTGGATTAATGCTGTGTGAACCAACTCTAATAATAGCATAAGTGGCTTTTGTGAACCCATATGACTACTAAAATTATTCAAATGTTGGTAATAAATAACCCAAATAATTGTTTGTATCTATTAATGTTTTTGCCAATCTGTGTGATCCTACTCAATATGCCTTACAACTTGGCATCACATTTTGAGGAGAATAGTGTGTGTTAGAATTGGATAGTCAAGTCAAAATGTGTGTATAAGTAAGTATGCCCGCAAACCTGATCTCAAACCAACCTTGCTATTAGCTGGTCACTTCAGAACTCACCGAGTCTGGGAGTCAATATAGATTGTTTTTAATGGGGTCGCTAATTTACAGGCACTATATGAGCTGACCTCATGCAGTAAATCCTTTTGGTAGTCTTTGCAAACTAACCCAAATGCCAAGAATGACTTTGCAGCAGCTCCTTGACTTGAAGAGCTGGTGTAGAAAGGACATGTCATCGCCCACATTTACCAAATTCATTTTAGAATTACGTCAGGAGTGATGTTAGGGCTGGTGATTTGTAGTTGTTTTGAGCATTAAACCATTACAACATCAGCCAATGTTAAGTGCAGTGTGCCACCTGTTCTGTCTATTTAAAACAACTTGAAGAACTTTACCTGCCACCATGTATCAAATTACCTCTCACAGATATTCGTTTGCATATCGTTCAGTGTCTCCTCCCACAAGCCGTTTCCATGTTCCTCATGGTTCGCATACACCGGCTTATCCAAAAATAACTTTCAAGATGTAATGCGAAGGTGAGAAAGTATGAAAGCATAACATAAATGAGATGACTTAATTAAAGATTAGGATATAGATAATAAATTGAACATATTGAATACATACAACTTGGTCCAAATACAACATGGTGATGATAAAGAGAGAGAAAAGAGAGAAATCTACCCTAGTCCACTGCAGAGCATTAAAAACAACAATCAGTCTCTAGTTGAGGCTTTTGCCATTCAAAATGTCTCTAGTCCCACTTAACAGCATTCCAGAGAGAACATTCCACATTATCCACATACCTAATGATAACAAATAGCCTATTATTACACACATATAAAGACACTAATGATCTGTCAGAAGTAGACAGACATGCAATTAAATTTGCTGCCTAGCATTTTATTGCAGGCACGGCAGACAGTGTGGTCGTAGTCCGGGGCTATCCAGTCTCCAAAGGGGCGCTGCTGTGTTTCCTGTCGCTGAACCGTGTCAGTGTCTGGCCTCTAAATGCCACCATGGCAACAAGAGTGGTGCGAACCCGATGCTGATATTGTAGCTGGTTAACAAGATCATAATGAACGATGGTTTGAGGAAGACAAACGATAAAGTTATGCAGGGTGTGGCACATCTATATGGTAAATATGAAACTACAGCCGGAAGCCAGTTAGCTTATCACAAGTCCGTAAACAGCTATCTTGGCTCTCATCGAAGGTAACAGAATATACCTACCAGAACCATTATAGGCGCTTGCACAAGCAAAAGTCTGCTTGGTTACTCCAAATCAGAGTCAAATTTATCATTTTGGTAACAAGCGCGGTGAAAAAACACTAACTGAGCAACATGGAGCGGAACGCGCTGCAGATACGTTTGATGATACTGGCATCAATCCTGCTTTGGTGTTCCTACCAAACCATGTTCTCTCAGGCCCAGATGCCAAGCAAACTTGCAGTCAGTCTTCTCCCACTCAGGTTAATTGTTTACCTGTGTCAACAAATGCCCAGCGCTATGGTTGACCTGCTGCAATTGGGTCTGGATTATGCTCATACTGCAATCGAACTGCACTAGGGTTCTCATGGAAACAACAAGCGGTCTCAGACCAGAGTGCTATTCCTGCGTTGACAACTGGCCAAACGAACAGCAAAAAGGGTTGAACCGCAGCAGAGTTCAATTAAAACAGAATAAATGTGGCTTGTGAAAGTGGTCAAAAGAACACTATGTAGCGTAAGTAAAGTGTAAAAACTAAAGTATATGGTTTCATGGTTTATATGCCGGGCTATTTCCTGGATGGGCACAGTGTTAGCCGTTTCCCCGTTTCCAATCTTTATGCTATACTAACCGGTTGCTGGCTGTAGTATTACTGTGTGAGCGTTGTATCAATGGGGCCTTGTATTCCAGGGGTCCCACATATAGGAACTTGATGTGTGTATTCACTGTAAAAATGTGACTACACTAAACATTAAAACCGATAACAAGTTATAGTTACAATAACTACAATGAATGTGCATTTGTCGGTGACTAGCTCAGATATTTAGCTTTAGGCCTGACCTAACCTTTACCTAGCGCTGTATGACAGGACAAGCTGTTGCCTAGTGGCTTCTTCATAACAGCACCGCAGAAAAGCTTGGGTGACACAGAAACTGAATAGCCACAGTACGTTCTGACAGCACCAGCCTCTGTTAGGGTGAGAAAAGTTGAAGATCCCTAAGGATGGAGCCCTTTGGCCACAAAGTCTCTCCCTCTGTACGTGACAGACACGCCGGGCCAAAAGGCAGAGACTGCTGAGAAAGAAAGGCGAGAGCTGGAACGAGGTAGAGCGATGACAGATTGGGAAATGAGGACGTAGGGAGAGACAGACTAGAACTGGATTCTTGAAGTCAGAGCAACTGCATGTACTCTCTGTGACATTTGAAAGAAATCTCACTCTCACATGAACATACGCAGGATGCACACACACCCTTGGCATTGCTCCATTTGGCTTTTTTTCCCCTCATCTTAGACTCCCATGCCAAGAGACCCTGTCATGCCCCCAACCTAGGAGCACCCACATCTATAATTAGCTTTATGGCACACCTACTTACCACCCACGTAACAAGAACAAATGATCCAGCATAATTGCACATTGGACATGTTCAAACAGAGTCCTCCAGGTTCTTTTCTCATGAGGTAAAGCATTTCTGTATCCACAGGAAGGCAAAAGTTACAAGAGGCAACGCAACGGACCAACTGGACATACCCTTCCTTGCAGATCAAGGTACTGAGAGGGGGAGGACAAGTGTGAAACAAAAGGCACTTGTGGCACCAGACATATAATATAATGAGGTGAGAAAGACCAGAGCAAATCCAGAGACGGGGCTATGCAAAGAACTGAAGAAAGAGCAGAAATTAAACTGAAAACTGAATAGGAGGAGTGTGGCAGGAGCAGGTGATACCACAGATTTAATGATAACATATATAAAACAAAGATCAATTCCTCATATAAAAGACAGTAGCCTACATGACAATTCCCCCATTTGAAATGAGAAACTGTTAAGGGGCCAGTCCAATATACATGTATAGTTATGAAGATTTTGTATCACTTAACGTAAATTATAATTTTTTGCTGAAGGCACATTGGCCTTCCAATTGTTTGTATTGACCTCTTTTTATGTACGCATTTACAGGGCCACACAGACAAAAGACATTACAAATACACAAAATTCTTGAATAAAAGGGACGCCACCACCCGATAAAACAAAAAAAAAACTAAACATACATAACCTGTGTTTGCAGTACTGGGATTTATTTATTGGTTTTCTGATGTTTTGTAGTGGGGTTGTATGAGGTACTTATGCATAGTCAGTGTTACTTACCGTAGATGGAAAAACAGACACACCAAAAAATATTTTTTTAACAAATCCATTAGCTACTCCTGATTGAGTAACATTTGCTGAAAAATGTTGTAGAACAATTTGTGGGAAATTAGTGGAGCTGTTCAAGATTTATGTCTTCAGTAAAAACGAATGGGCTTCAGTACAACAGACTGGGTCGGAAAGTCTGAAAGAGATGGACTAACACGTTGTTGGCTTTTTTTTATAGAATGTGTTGCTTTTGCTCTGGCTAATTATTCTCTTTTGCCTTTTTGGCAGTAAACATGGCTTTCATGATACCCGTGACCACACACAGTATGACAAATGAAAGCCTCAGAATCACATATTGGTAATAAAACGTGTTCACCCTTCCACAGTTAAAGGCCCGATTCAAGGTAAACTGCTGTGCACTTGCATTGTAAAGCAATTGCGAGTGAAATGCCACAGAGTTAAGATGATGACATTTAAGCCGGGGTCCTTATATTCAGGAAGTTGTAACATACATTTGCCCCTGGTCACATCATCAGCCTCTCTGTGCTCTCAGTTAGTGACATCTGTTACTAATGCTGAGCAAGCATATGGGAAACGTTGATGAAACTGAAAGATTTGGATTCATTCACAATAAAACAGCCAACATCTCTAATTGGCTTTTAAGATGCTTAAATCTCCTGACAGGAATCACGCTGACGTATCGGAAAAATCTCCATAGTGCCACAGTCGACTAAGCAGAATCCAAGCTTGAACGCTTAGCTTGGACACAGTTTAACCACCCTGCTACAATCAGATTGTGCAACCATATTTGTCAAAAGGGGGGTTCTTGTGCCCAGAGCCAATGATAACACAGCTAACGAATTACATACAAAGCTATTGGATGGAAATTCTGTGAGTGTAAAAAGAAAAAAAACACTTTTAGCAATCACTCTACTCCTCCAATACTGGCGCCGTTGACTGTGGTTGCTAAGTGACAATCTATCATCTTGATCCGCATTTATCAAAAGCGGTAAATAGAAAATGCCTGCATGTGCATGACCCGAGTTCGAAGGTTGACTGCAGTCCAGTACTCGAGAGTTAAACAACACCGAAACAGGCTCCAGACAATGAGAGTGGCCCGGTTACGGCCCCGCCGTGCCCGGCCTGTTGAAATAACGGCCTCAAATGCAGTAAATATTGACTTTGCTAAGCCAGTGTTTACCTTTGAGGCTTCTCGGAGAAACCGAGAGGCAATTCATTTGTGATTCAAGCCAATTTCACTGGTTTTCCAGAAATGGAGTGTAACATTGTAAAACTCACGGTGTATTTTAGGGTGTTTGTATGAAGTAGTCCTCCCAACAAAGCTTTAATTGCATTGTACAGGAGTCATTTTGGACATGCAATCTGCACGCTGAGGATCTTGAATGCAGTGAGAGACAGTTTCCATTGTGCCTCTCTCAATGTAAACCCAGACTTACACAAAGTAGCTGACGCCTGACCCCCCCGCCCCCCCTTTTTGTATAAACTCAATCCAGAACAGATAGCGTGTCGCCTGCCCAAACGCCTCAGCATTATTATCCTAATATCTGCTTGCTGTTCAGATGCTGTTATGTTGCACATACGCTACAATGACAACATTAGATCAGAGCCTATTTGTTTTATTAATCATGCAACCTTTTAAGGGGGGCTGGGGGGTCAACTATTTAGTTTGAATATGAAGGGTGAGAGACTAAGACATGTCACTCAGTGTATGTCCTCATGTTTTACTATATCTCCCTTTTTCAAAGAGCAAAAACCTTTTGGTTTGATAAACACACTAACTAATGCCTTTGTGCTGTGGTGACATTGTCTTGCCGTAGAAACAGAAACATTTTCTTGAAAGTCACATTGAGTTGTCATTCACCTGTCAACTTAAACAAATACATACCTAGACATAGGATGTCAGGTTTCAGGACAAAAAAAAAACTATTCTGAGAACTGACTCATTATGTGATTGGTTAATTTAATTAGCACATGAGTTCACCTTGTGCCATTGCACAACTGATTTATTGTCTTTGCGTATTTCACATGTATACACTGTGTACATTGATACATACATACTACACTTTTTTTTGGCTCCCTAAACCTAAAGTATAGTATATTTAGACTACATGCAGTGTTTTACTTTGTATTGTACAATTCTGGTGTGTCGTTTGGTGGAATCCTCCAGTGACATAGTACAAAGGCAAGTTTATGAACAATTCAGTTCATGACGCGGTTCTCTACGCATGGTTAAAAAGCTAAAATATCTCTGGAGTAACTTTCCTAAAGTAAGACAAAGGCTAAGTTACACAGCTAGTATACTATGGCCTATAGCTAGTGAAATCCCACAATGTACTAATCCTGTTACACAATGTGAAATGGGTCACCCGTAGTGATGACCCCAACAACTGCTGAACCACTTAGTTAGCGGCAAGCTAGCGAAGAACGTGGAGCATTTAGCGGCTAAAGAGCCAGATATATTCCCTCAGGAAATGGTGGAATCCAAAACGGAGTTAAAAGGACAGTGAATATTGAACACACGATTATCAGGTAGGAAGAAACCGACTCCAAATGAATGCTAATGTCGATATTCTATATTTTATCTACTAAATGGTGATACTGAGCTGCCATTTTGGTGAGAAGGAAATGAGATTTTGTGCTCCCTCTTGTGCACGAGGAGTCAAATATCACAGGAGCATTGCAGCACAATCCAGAGAGCGTTTGTCATACTTGATTAGAACAATTACGTAACATGTTCCCAATGTTTAAATGCCAAAAAGCCACTACTTTAACAGATAGATGAAGCTAGCAATGCCATGTATTGTGATGTAGGCCCACTGTATGTCTGAAAGGAGCTCATGAGAGGTGCTTCAATATAAATTCCTTTTTTCTCCCACTGGAGGTCATACGGTGTGTTTAGAAATAGAAATGGATAGGTGTAGTCCATCATATTGAAATGCCATTAATATAAAGGACTGATTTGCTTTGTCAAGGAGGTCGTGTCATAGTGTGATAAACGAGTACAAAGACTTCATAAATACCCAGGGAGAAAGGCACTGGGGCTGGGACAAACGCCCAGGATCCACTTAGAGAAACAGGAAGATTTATGTTCCAGAAAGGGAGAGGAAAAGAGAAAAGCCATGGAGAGTGTGTGAGACAGAGGACAAGAGGTAACAAAGTGACCATTTTTCCCTTTAAATTACAATGAAATATAGAGTTCTGTGATATAATACAATATGGTACACAGTATGACAGGATGTTATCCCCTCTGCTAAACACACTATATGGCTTACAACATCTCTATAAATCTTTTTTCTAAAGCACTCTTTACCACTTTTACAGACAAGGACAGGGCAGAGTAAAGACTAACATGGCGTTAAATTAATTTTAGATTGTTGAAGAAAAGTGTGAATTACCTCATTGGCTGTCCAATCACAGGTAAAACAGTAACACAAGGTAACACAAAGAAAGTGTGAGCTATTGTGAGACTTCTGTAGCTAGTCATAGCTATACGCTGTTGTGGGAACAGATGAACAAATGTTTTTATCAAGGCTAAAATTGCAAATTGCATAGTAGCATCCATATTAACTCCTGACCTTGGAGTAGTTTGACAAAACAAAACAAAAAATACAGTAATAAGAACGATAAAGGAGAGTGTGGGAGATGTCAGTCAAGGTCAGTCTGTGCACATCCACACATTACGGAGGCGAGGGCTAATCAGGCAACATTATTCATATCACTTGTGTGGGAGAGCCATTGGTGTGCAGGGCCTTTTAAAGAGCAATTATTCTGTTGTTTCTGTATGTTGCACTTACATTGGTTTGGCTTATTTGAAGCTATTGTACTGCACCATATGATTACACCTATTTGAAGCTGATGTACTTGCAAGATTCTCGCTGTTTAGAGTCGTATCCTCATGATTGTTTGCACTTATTGTAAGTCACTTTGGACAAAAGCGTCAGCTGAAAGAACCGTAATGTAATGTAATGTAATTTACAACGTGGCATTATGTGACGGATGTCATACGTTTTTAATGAACAAACTCATATACGTATAAATTATAGCCTTTATAACATTTATATATTTTATTGTGTGAAGCACTACAAATGTTTGTATGAAAAGTGCTATACTATACAAATAAATGTCATATACAGATATTTCATTGAAGTGTTATTACATTATATACACACAAACACACTCCTGTCTATCTACAACCACATGAAATACAGCAAATTCGTGCTGAATGCAAGAGAATGTTGTTGTTGATATAATTATTTTGACTTTGTGAAATGATGTCTACGAGTGCAAACAGCTGCCAGTTATAACAGTTGAATTAAAAAGATAAGTAATATCCAGGTGACACGTCTTTAAGGAATGCGGTTAGGACATTCCCTAACGAGGCACTACACAAACGGTGATGTCAAAAAGTTTGATATTTGATTGCGCATTTGATCATCTTAAATAACTACAGCTTCTGAATGCTAAAGGAACAGTTACATTTGCAGAGTACTGCCATGGTTTGAGATTAGTCCAGCTGCGTTTCACACCTTTTTTTATACGTCACGCTGCCAAAAAGACCTCCGCAAAGGATACACCGGTGTATCCTCGTCCAGAAGCCTCCTGTCTCCTCCTTCCTCATCTCCTCAAGGTGCATTTAAGGGATGGGAAGATTGTCCTTGATGGCGGAGTTTGTTTTTTTGTTGCTATATAATGATTATTGTCTACAGTTTCAATATGAGCTTTCTGGTTTCACTATGGGAATATAGAGCTACGACGGGTAGAGGACATACAATGAAAACAATGCAGTTTATATACTTCTCATGAAGCCAACTGGAAAACTGCTCTCTTCTATTGCATTTCTGATTAGCCTGGTATAAACTGGCTTTTAGCTCTTCAGGAGCTGTGCTGCTGACAGGGCAGTAGCTTCTGAGGACAGTGTGGAGGTTGAAGTTGGTGCATATTGAACGTGAATGCGAATGCGCTTCTGCTCTGCTGACGTCTCTGTCTGTTGAGAATTCCCAGCTTTACAATATTGCTTTTTTTAAATTTATGCCTCCGAAAGAGCCGCTTGTGTAACATTGGATACATGTTGCTTAGGTACTGGTTATGTTTTGTGTATGGCTAAAATTACGGCTGCTTGTATTAAGTTCAGTACATAGAACTCCTAATAAGCACACATGGTGTACGATCTAAATGTTCTGGCAAACTTATGCATGTGCCCCTACTTTCTATGATTCTTGTCCTAAATCAAGAGAAACCCCACTCCTCTTGCAGTAAATCTTGTAGTATCGAGCAGTAAATTAGCCACTCGGCCATGCACACAGAGCACAGCCTATTAAAGAATAATTTCATTTTCTCAAGATTTTTGTCTTTTTTCCTCCCTTGCACAAATCTGCACAGTATGAGGGGAGGAGGAGCGAGAGAATGAGGGAAAGAGTGACAGCAATAAACGACGTTGAGGGTGTAAATGGGTTTCACATTTTCATTTTCAAAGTGAGTCATAGCTCATTAGACAAATGATATCGAGTGTTCTTTTTTTTTTTTTCCCTTGGAGGTGAAACGGAGAGCGCTAAATTATCACAGAGGTGTCTCATGGCCAAATGGATGTGTGGGTTGGAAGACTTTTCCAGGAATCAGGTTCTGTGATTCAGTGTGGGAATGAGGAATACCTTTTTATTGCACTTCTAGAAAAAATACTTTTGCTGCTTAATAGCTTTTGATGCCTTTGGTGTTCTTTTCCCTGATTTTCTCCCTTGCCCACAAATCCTTTTGTAACTCTGACTTCACCTTTCCTGGAATGTCGCAGCCCACATCACTCCTTCTGTCACTGTTCGCTCTCTTTCTCAGCTTCATACTGGGAGGGATTCCCACACCTGACCTCACATGGCTTCATTTTGGGCACATCAGTGCGCTCTTTCCTTCGCTCCTTGGCCCTAGATCCCCTTAGCTCTTGGCACGTCGGCCTCTTTGCCTGTCCAGAAACGTCAAAGAGAGCTTCATCAGCAGGTTAGAACACATTCAGTATAACCAGGCTGATATGATCAAATATGGGTCATTTTTAGAGCGAAAACACTCACCTCAATCTGAATTATTAGTCAAACCACCATCCAGATTATTCCTCATTGACATAATTCCATGATCGATCAGATTAAACTGAGAGAAACAAACAAGAGTGCGCTTGAAATAGGAGATGAGTTTAAAAAAAAAAGAAAGTGTTGAGAGTGTTTTCAAACTTTGACAGAGTTGGCAAGTTCTATGTTTTTGCTCAGGCAGAACACAATCATTTTCATGGAAATCGCTGATGCCTTCCAACTGCGTTTTTTGTGCTGGAATCACTTCACACACATATTGCCACCACAGATATGATGAATAAATATGTTAGATTGAGCCATCAAAACATCCCACATGAGACTGTAATCAAATAAACATGCATCCAGTCTGAGTTTAATTTACCAGCACAGGGTAAAATCTACTAATTTCCCCTCAGGCCTGTGGGACACATTTGGAGTACTTCTATGAAATGCGTGGCTCTGGGCTGGATGACTGCTTACGCAACTCCAGCGATGCATGAGTGATACATCCACGCATGCAATATGTCGTAAATTGTTACATGCCACAAACTTTTGATTGCATTTCATTGTTTTGTCAGTTGAAGCTGAAGCCGACCTGCTTTGTGGCCATCAACGCCAACAAACACGACTGCACGAGCAGCTGTGTGAGTGAAAAAGCCAGTTTAGAGGTGAACATGAGGGATGACAACATGTGTGAATGGTTCAGTGTGGACAGTAGTTAAGGTAAAATGAGTTTGATGTGATAGGGGATCACACCCCATGCCGTGTTTTTTGCTGTTGGGTATACGGCATGTAACCTTTAAAAGGTACCCTGAAGCAATGCTGGAGTTGAGCAAGTTTCATACCGTCAGAACCTCGGTCAACTTTTCCCTTTCCTGTTATACTTAGACTAGCTGCGTGCTATGCTCCACAATGTTGAAAAGAAAACCACATTAAGTTGGTCAAAGGATGAGACTGGGGGATCTCGGTTCCAACACCAACACCATCACCATAGAGGATCATTTATTGTTCTTCTGCATCACCGGATTGCACAAAGAAATGCAGTTGTAGTCCATTTACGCTCGACTTAAAAACAAGACAGAACAAAAACAAGGACACCTAAATCTGTTCAACGCTAACATAACTATGTGTGTTACTATGTGGAGTCACATGACATTGGTGTCAAAAGCCTCATGGACAACTACATTGTACATCTGAAGTTAGCTAATGTTTGCAAAACACGAGCTGTTGAGGGGTTAGCCTAATTTCAGATCTCCAACGTCAGTCAGGTTAGCTTCCTAATTATTTCTGTGGTAACACTAAAGAGATTTAGAAAAGGACAGCTGGGTTGGTTGCTGACATATTTTGAAGATTAAATGAATTACCGTTAGCCAGAAAAGATCTAGACTAACGTTCCTTTGTTTATAGTGTCTATGTAAGGATACTTGCCTCCCTGAAATAACTATTTTTTGAATAACGCTGTTTATTTGGATGTACACAACATATTTGTTGATAAAAAGTTGAACAATTGGCGTTGCAAATTTTTTTTATAAGGAAGGCCTCAAGGACACACACAATGCATTTCAGTGATGAACACTAAATAAAAATGTTAAAACTTTGTTTTTTTACAAGAACATTTCACAGGGTACCTTTAATTTTTGTTTTGTCAATACTTGTGTGGTGACACTAATATCTCTCTCCCCCCTTGTCTATTCAAATCATGAAATGATTGCACAAAAAAGTGGACACTGTTGTATTGCAGACTGACCAGACTAGCTGAGATCCTCCCCCAAAACATATTCATTGTCAAGTGGCAATGTATCAAACCCAACAACCAAAATATGGATGTCTCAGAACTCCGAAATAATCATCATTCCTAGCAAACACCTTACATCACACCTCTCTGTCAGCAGACCTCATTTATTTGTATGGGGAAAGCCCCATCAAGATGGAGCGACGAGGCTCACAGCCATCTGCCTATGATTACAGCTTGGGAACAACATTACAACAATGGCCACTTGGGCACGGCAAAAAAGCAGGGGAGAGCCCAGCAATGATCGCACACAACAATTACTGGGGAACCAAATCCCCCAAGTCGGCTTTTTGTATGAGTGAAACCCGGAGATTTGGCAAGCCAGAGGTTGTGTGGCGTCCAACACACAGCTGAAGCCAACCAGCACACTCCCGATCAGATCAGCGCCATGTGTGGTGTCACGCCGGGTCCTAATCAAAGCCATGTATACTGTATACATTTGTCTATGTATATTATATGTTATGTAGAAAAAGTAATGACAAGCTTAGCGTGACCCATTGTCAGTTTTCTTTTTTACAACTTGAAGATTTTTTCAAGAGGTTTAGAGAAATCTTGCAGCATGGCTGTGAAGTAAATTCCAGTTGTCCAGGTGGTTTGTCTTGACAAATATTGGATGGATTGTTGAGAAATACTGTACGAACATATATGGCAATCCCCCTGATTTTCTTTCTGGTAACACTCAGGTCAACAGTTCAACCGACACACCAGTTCAATCTCTGAAGTATTTTGAGTCCCATCAGCTAGTTTCAGCACAAAGCTTAGGCTTACTACAGCTAAGGCTGATGAAGTACAACTAAGGACAATTTAGGATATTAAAGAAGGTGGACAGGCTGTAAGGAATAAGTAACAGACAACAAATGCTACTTGTTGGTAGAGCACAGTCAATATAGCACTGAGAGATTTATTGCATCAGTTGACTACATTTTTACCATCAACAGTAATTGGACATTCACATAAAAGGTTGGGAATTCTTCCCTTTTAAAGATCCCACAACACTGTGGTGATGTAAAAGTGTACTTGGGGGTGTTTCAATACTCAGTGACGTCACTATTGGGTGTGGTCTGGGGGTGTAACACATTTGGAGTGTTCAACCAGAGAGTGGGGGAAACACTGGTATTTTTGTTTACAGGATTTAAAGGTTATTGCCTAGTAGTTTTAAGGTTATTGCAAATGAATGTTTAAGTAAAGCCCGAGGGAAATCCTGTTTGATTCTTTTCATGTTATAAATTAAAAACTCTACATCACTCCACTGATGACAGGCTCTGTGAGATAAGGAAGATATTTCAGATTGATTTAAAAAAAAAAAAAAAAAATGTATAGAAATGCCGGAGACTGTGGAAGCCACCCTGATAAAAGAGACCTGAAGGCAAATAAAAACATAAAAGACTGTTCACTACTCTCTTAGGTTTCAGAACAAAATGTAATCAATCTTCATTATGTTTTATTAAGATGGCGCTTTTACCTCTGCCAAATTCTGTTACGTTGTGAGGCTGCAGGGCATCACGAGGACCGCGTGACAAGGTGCTTGCATGTTTCTTGTGTGGGAACGTGTTATGTTTGCGTGTAATGAGCTGGTGTCCCGTTCAGCATCAGTGAACAGAAGCTACTCACTCAGTAACAGATAGCCTCATATCATCACTGGATACATTCCACTGAACCCATTAAAACTGAGTTTTGTAAGAGTTGCTTGGCATACAACAATACTTATTTGAATGGGTACACGGATTAAATGCCCGAGGCTTTGGTATGTCTGAAAGCCGACACACACCCCAATATAGCAAAAGAGGGACTTCCCTACTAATCCTGAAAGCACAGACTTCTCGTACTCAAAAATCAAGCTGTCCTGGGAATAGACAGAAACCCTATCAGACAAACACCCTACATGCATATCAAGGAAAAATATGGCTGAAGAAAAGTTGATCCACGTTGAATACTGTAATGGCTTGCATGTACATGACTTTGTCAGTTGTAATAGCACACACTACAAGGCTTTTGCCAAGCAGGTCGAGTCTGGAATATATTTAATGAGCGCTCTAGGACATATGACTTAGGCAATATTTTGACACCTGTTTCAATGTGTGATTTCACCCTCAGTGGGAAAATGAAATTATACGACTGATCATCTACAGATTAGAAGTACAATTTTTATGAGACTCCAACCACCCCCATAATGGCATGTACCTCTGTGGCTAATTGTAGATGACCATATGACCACTTTCAAAACATCCAAAGTTGTGGATCATAAGGGGCTTAGTCGGTATGAAAAAAAGGGAAAACTCTGCACTATTGTGTTTTTTTTTTCAGACTGGAAAGTAGAATTTCTCAAACAGAAAGGATTATATGAACTAGCTTGCCAGCTTGCTAACATGAGACCCTGAGTGTTAATAAGAAAAATGTTGTTCACCACTCAATAGACCAGTAGTTCCCAACTGGTTTAGCTTCAGGGTCCAACTTTTCCCTCAGACACAAAACTGTGTTACCATTCAATTAATTTCTCAAAAACTTCTTAAAGCTTAATAAAAAAAAATAAAAAAAAGGAAGCATTGCAGCAAGGGAGTGCATTTAGTTCTTAAAACAAACACTAAAGTTATTGCAATACCAGTTAATAATAACTTAGGCTTATTCAGGTTTCCTAAAACGATTTTAACATAATGCGTAAATTGGCCTGATGAAGAGAACAGAGCCATAAGACTGCTGGGCTGAGAATAATGAAGAGAAGAAAAGTTGTTTTCAAGATAAGTTTGAACCAAGGCCTGTACCTGACTGCACTGGTGGACACTGGCATGAGAAATGCCACAAAAGTGCCCTCTTAGATAAAACATGATAAGGGGCCCTCTGTGCAAGAAAATATGATGCAGTGCCATATAGGGCTGGTGCCCCCTTAAAAAAAGGTTCGCCCCTGCCCTACAAACCCCTTGGGAGGCTTCACTGCAAAATAGTTTTTCTCCTATGAATATGCTGTCTCATCCTTGTTTTCAGTCTGTTGTGGAGTGAGCCAGCTACTACTCAGACTGGTACACAAAGACTGTTACAGTCAACGGACATGCAAGTGGAGGGTTTCATGATTACCAGAGCTGGCATCGATAACCTGCTTGCATTACGAGGGCACGTTCACACAGCATGCACACATTCAGGCAAGTGACCATCGCCTGCCGAGGCGATGTCACTCCAGCCGGTGGATGGCCCTTGGTTTTTTGGCTCGACTGTTTTCGAAAATGGCGGCTAGGTCACAAACTTTCTAATTTTACAGCTAAACAGTACACTGTACGCGCTCAAATGTTTTCGTAAACATTTGAGTGTGGGAAACAGTCAATCCAGTAAAATGTTTGATCAGCACTGCCTAGTGCATTGGCTGCGGAGGCAAAATTCTTGCTTAATGTGAGCAGTACCTACCGTCAACCACACACACATCTTTACTATTGGTTGAGGCTGGCACTGTAGTTAACAAGGAATTGACTAGCGTAAAAAGTACATTTCCCTCTGATTTGTTTGCTGTGTTTAATGTACATGATACAGAATCAAGTGATCAAGATAGTATATGATATGTCTGTTTGAGCTTTATATAATACGTTTATATGGTCTCTCTTGTAATCTCAAATGACTTTTTTTCATTGGGTTTTCTTTTTTTCTTCCTCCCACTGATGGTTGTCTATAGGGGTAGTTTTACATTGTTTGACATTTCCTTAAGCCTTGTGAAGCTGTGGGTACCTTACCTGAGTCAGATGCTCTCTGACACACACCTTGGCAGTATAGAACAAGAGTCCATTCTCTTTCACTGCAGACCATGAAGTAAATACATGAGCAGTGTAACAGAAACGCTTCAGATGATAAATTGCTGCGAGTTCATTGGTTAGACTGTGACTTCATGTCGGAGTGAGTGACATTTTCTGAGAGCTAAGCTTTTCAACTTGTCCTGAGGTTTGCAATAGCCACCCACAAATGCCACTCGAAACCGGAGCCAACAGTTTCTATCAAACAATGAGTCAGGCATACGAAGCGCACATAATCCTACTCAAGTACCCGTGAATTGAAACATTTCGTTTTTCTTTCTAGATCAGGGTTTTGTCAACTATCACAGTCATAATGTAAAGTAAATCATCTGTAAGCTTTATTAAAGCTTTATGAGCCAATTGTGTTCTTTGTCAGAATGTTACAATGAGACTGAAAATGTATAATTTTCTGGTCCCAGTATGGGTTCTGTTTTTCTTTTTTTAAATGGTAAATGGACTGCATTTATATAGTCCTCACTCAAAGCACTTTACAACACATGTCCGCATTCATCCATTCGCCCACACATACATACAAAGGCAGAGGCTACCGTACAAGGTGCCTCATGCCTATCAGTAGTGATAAACATTCACACACACTCACACACCATTGGCCATGCCAACGTTCAGTATCTTGCCCAAGGACACTTCGACATGTTGAACGCAGGGGCCGGGGGATCGAACCAGAAACCACTCTACCTCCTGAGCCACAGCCGAAAAATATAGTTCCAGATAACAGATGATGCTCCGACACAATTTAAAGCAATGAAAAGCTTTACATTTCAACACGTCTGAAGGAGAAACTAGATCAGATATGTTCACTATAAATCCATACATTTTTACTTTAAATATTTTCTTCCTTCTGTGCAGGAAGTACAGCAGTACACATTCCTCCACAGACGCCACGCTTGTTTACTACTGTAGTCATGGAAACGCTTGCCCACTTGAGGATGGATGTGGGTGTTTCATGAATATATTGCCTTGAGAGTAAAAATGTTAAGAGCTGAAACGTTTAGTCGATTAATTAATTCGATGATTGACGGAATATTATTCGGCAACTATTTTGATACTGTCATTTACTTTCATGTCACTATTTTCAGAATTGGTCCAAACCAATCAATCAAATTAATTATTTGAGAAAATAATCAGCAGATTAATAATGAAAATAATGATTGCTGAGGTGGAGCTTATTCGGAACTATTAACCAAACTACAACAGTAAAATTCTGCTTTTACATTAATGCATTACTAATAATATTCTAATGATATAAAATATAATAGTATAACCTTTTTTTATTTTTACTTTTAATACTTTAAGTACATTTTCTTGATTATACTAACAAACTTTTAGCTGAGTAACATTCTCAAAGAAGGACTATTACTTGTAGTGGAGTATTTTCACATTGTGGTATTAGTACTTTTACTTAAGTAAAGGATCTGAATACTTCCTCCAGCACTGAGCTCGACACTACACAAACCTGCTTCCAGTCTATGTATCACTCAGTAGACACAGAAATGTCTGAGATGTCCTCTGAGTGCAGTCTAACTCAGACCGACAGATAGTCCACCTTTTATGGACTATGACTTCATTGCAGAATAAATAATAAATAGGTACGAGGGAGACATAGACACACTAGTGGGGAAAAGTGGGGTTCGTTAACATTTATTACTCTTTTTTTCCCCAAGAAAGCCATGTAGCGGTAAAAATGTAAAATCCACGAATGAAAAAAACATTTGAATAAATTGCCAAAAAGAAAGAGAATAAATCGTAGTGAATTACAGTTGCTTAATCATAGAATGGAATGCATTTACATGACAAAGGTGCATTCATTACTGCTGACCTAAATTAAAACAGCAGAACAGGTCGAATTTGAATGACTGCACTTTGTTTTTCAGTTGGATTACTTTACTGTACTTTGATCCGATTTGGAAAATTATTAACAAGTACAATTTTGAAGTCTATAACAGATGTTTTTCAACTAGGTACATTGAAGTGTAATTTCCACGTCATGTTTTTGTATTAAAAGCCACTTTGTTTGAACACCCTGCAACTTATGTTCAAAGCTGCAGAATTCAATATTTTTATAGTAACAATGGATGGACTGACTGCGTAATGTGAAAGGTCACTCGGAGGGATTTTTCTGAAGAAGATAAGGGTTTGTTCGTATCATACACTTTTGAAGTCCCTCATTTTCAAATTGAATACATTTATACAAACCGCTGCTTAACAGACAGGACACCTGAGACAGAACCTGCAGTGAGGAGGTCTTTAGGAGCACCTGCTAACATTTTGACATGAAGCATAAGTTATGTTGAAATCCTGCTTTATGTCAAAACATCATCAAGTATAAACCATTTGTTCAAGACCTCATACACTTGTACCTCAGTTTGTATGTAATGCACCTACTCACCTTTATAAAATAGCAAAGCAATTATATACACTCAGTATTTATGTACTTAAATACTTATATTTAATAGAATAGAAAATTAAGGAATAGTAAAAAACAGGCATTATGTTGCCTTTTTTTAGAATAATCTAAAGAAGGATTTTCCAATATTTCAGCAAAAGGTGTTATTACACGCAAATGTCACAATCGTCCTTCCCCAGCAGCACGTCCCTGGGTTCAAATCACACGAGCCTGGTTTTGTGCGTCACAACAAGCAGATCCTGGCAAGGAGTACTGAAGTAGGTATGTGCAAAGAGAAGAATGGCACTATTGTGTGCGGCTGGTTGCAGAGATTCTTGTTAACCTTTGGAATCTGGCACCGTATCAGGCTGGCAGGAACACAAGGGTTGGCACCTGCCTTTGATATGCCTGGACAAGGAGGAACGTGGACAACCTTGTGTCTCATGCACTTGTCTACGAACACACGCACGCATAGGTTAAAAAAAAATAATAAATCAGTTTGTAATATGAACCGCAAACTTGGAGACTTATGTTCATCATTCCAAGGCAATGTAGCATTCTTTTTCGGCAACACTGTAGAGACTGACATTTTTTTTCCTAAGATGTATGCTGGAAGCAATTTCTTTATTTTCAAGATTTCAAACAATCTATTAAACTAGCTGATCGAGGGAGGGGTAGACCAGCATCTCCCATGTTCTGTAAAATTACTGTTTTTGTCAATGAAGTCTGGCGAGAGCATGGATAACGGCTTCAGATCCCCGTCAGAAAGGGCCATCTGAC
The DNA here is from genome assembly GCA_943593645.1 of Bovichtus variegatus. NCBI lineage: Eukaryota > Metazoa > Chordata > Actinopteri > Perciformes > Bovichtidae > Bovichtus > Bovichtus variegatus. The sequence continues at coordinate 2,963,505 of CALSCE010010700.1, forward strand.
AGTAAGGTAAAGTAGAGAAAATATCCTAAATATAGCGTACACTATACGCTATACTGATGTTGATTTTCTTTTATATTGGCCTTTTTTTTAGGTGGCTAAAATGTGTTTTGCTGCTGCCCCCATCCACAGCAGTACATTGCTTAGTTTCCGTGCCGGTACTTCTATCTGTTTCCCCAAGCTGTGCCGACCGCCATCCAATGTAGGTAATACACTCACTATGGATAAGCACCTCATACAACCCCGTTTAAAAAAAATCCGAACTATCCCTTCAAAACCCACAGTACTTCATCCACAACTCTGAGCTATTATGACAATGCTGACGACAACCACCAGTGTGTGTGTGTGCATCTCTACATTGTTTTAAATATTGAGTTTGAGCAGAACCATTTTTAGTGGCACTCCAATATGACTATGAATATGAAAGTTTTGTCTGTCTGTATCCCTCGATATATATTTTTCTAGTCTGGAGTACGATTTTATGGTCTACTGAGTTAAAAGCAGTACTAGAGCCCCAGGGTGACTGTTTTGTCTGTCAGCCACAAGTGTCCAGACTCGCTCATTTTATCATTTACTGACCTCAGACAACCCTCCACTGTTATAATTGGTTACCAACCTAAAAATGGTACCAATTCTCTACACCATGGTTGCTCCCTCGTACTTTTGTTGCTTTTGCCTTGATATTATGCCAGTTGCCCTTATAAAACTTCCTTTGGCCTCATGCCAAACTCTCTCAAAGTGCCCTCAATTGGCCCCTGGCAGAGTGTGGTACTGGCTCATCTGAGAGCTGCAGGTGTTCCTGCTGGTTTTGACCATGTCCTCACCCCCTTCCTCCCGTAAACGGGCACTTGCCAGAGGATTCACACCCCCAGGGGTTCTGCATCAGAATAGTTGTACTTAGGCCAGGAATTGGACTCCGGGAGGGGGTGAGCTTTATTTTGAAGCCCAAGGCACAGCACTGTAGCATTGCGGCCATCATCTCCTAACAATGACACAGCAGAAACAATCAACATCAGTCGGAACTTCGACACAGCTGCAGCTACAAGCCCACAATGACACAGCATGGCACTCCTGATGGGACATGGTGTTACTCACGCAGACTTTTTCCTGTCGTTTGCGTAATGAAGGGCCAAAGTTAAGTTTTTAGGGTAAGACCTTTTCACTTTTCATGCCGTAAAGATAATTTCCTACAAATCATGTCTTCTATTTATTGATGAGGAACTGAAGCCGTTCCTCTTCAAAAGCTCCAGACTCTTTGGACAAAAACAGTAATTTTACCTTGCAGAACACAGGAGCTGCTGGTCTACCGCAGCCTAGTTAGTTTAAATATGTTAATGTGTGACTTTGGTGTTTTAAATGGTTAGTTCAAATTCCCCAAAGTCACACTATAACACAAACAAACTAACCGACTAACTTTGAAGAAAGCAGAGGTAAAGGCCTCAGTTCCCCATCAGAAATAAAGCTTACTCTTAAACTGATATTGATTTTTTTTTTGTCTAAAATACGTTTTGCTGCTGCCCCCGCAAGCAGTACATTGCTTAGCTTCCACGCTGTCTGTTTTTTTGTTCAGACTGGAGACATGTCGACCACAATGTACAGTTGGTAATACACTGACTATGGATAAGTACCTCATACAACCCCACTTCAAAACATCCAAACTATCCCTTTAATGTACAGTATGTGTGAAATTATTGGGCAGCCGTTTCAGTTTTCTGAGCTAGCTGGTGAGCTGAGTAACTGTCCAATTTAGAAGTGAAACAGGACTTCCAGGGTCTCCACTAATGTTTGCTCTAATCAATTTGATCGATGATTTTTATTTATAAGAAACAAATCATTTTAATGGATGCACCAATATACTGTATATGCATGTAGTGCAACAGGTGACACTTGTCTTGACTCCAGATTGGAGCTACTACAATGATACAGATTCTGTATAACAGATTTAAATGGTCAAACTAATCAATGTGGACTTAATATCTCTTCGTTCTGTAGTTTTAAAAAAACAAGAGTGAAAATTACATGTTGGCAGGTAAATCATTTTTGCTTGGTCAGTGTTTGTTGTTGTTACGGTTAAAGTGCACCACTACCCCATGTTCTAAATGGGACTAAAAACATTAATTTCATTTCATGCTTGCCTCTCCATCCGTATAACCTCGAGTTAAGATTATTTCTTTCTCAAAATATAAATGTAGTCCTAAGGAAAGTCTTTGAGCATAAGATAAATATATTTAATTGCAGTACATACCTTTATAGTAAGGTCAACCTAATTATTTCACATAGCTTTTTGGAGGTGTCTGATCCAGGTGGCCACCCAGAGAGTCCTGATGGAGTCTCTTACTATCAGTTTATTAGTCAACACTGACTTGTAGACACAAACTGGAACAAGTGGTGTGGCTGATCACAAACACACTACTCTAGGCTCTATTGCTGTCTCGACCCTCTAAGCTTTACTGACAATTTTTTTTACAGTTCATTTAGCTGACGCTTTTGTCCAAAGCGACTTACAATAAGTGCAAACAATCATGAGGACACGACTCTAAACAGTGAGAATCTTGCAAGCACATCAGCTTCAAATAGGTGAAATCATACAAGTGTAGAACAATAGCTTCAAATAAGCCAAACCAAAGTAAGAGCAACAAAGACAACCAATAGAATAACAATTCAACCATTAGCTTCAAATAAGCCAACCAAGTGCAAAAGTACAACAATCATTTAAAAAATTATTTTTTTAATTTCACCTATATGAAAGGTGTGAAGACTTGCAGCTGACCTGATATCAATGGGGAGCTCATTCCACCATTTAGGGGCCAGGATAGCAACAGGATAGGACAATACACTTACAGAATACCTCAATGTACTGTACCTAATGTTTGATAAGGTGTTGTTTCCCCACGGACTACAGCTGTACAGTGTGTTGCCAATCACCCAAGTTTCTAAGAATCATAGACAAAACAGGGTGCCACCTCTGGTGCATGATCAGACAGGAGGGTTCTCCAGCAACTATGAAACTATCTGGCCAAGCCAACGAAAACAGTGGAGCGTCTCATTGTTAAACGCTGTCATGGAGAGGTGCTTGACAGGAATCCTTGAATCCCATCAGTATCTGTCAACCGTGCTGAACGATGACTCCCAAAACTGACACTAATTAGAAAACGTTCAGGAAAACGTTAAGTTGATACTAAAGACGGCAAAGGAGACCTATTGTATATTTGATCTGTTGGTAACACTTGGTTGGTCTGTCATCTCTAAGATTTTCCAAGTCCATCCAATGTATCCCAACTACACTCCTGAAAATGCTGATAATTTGGTCTACAAATGGAACTGTCGATCAAAACAGTCAAGGGCCCTGACGCCATGTTGAATTTCACAATCATTCAGACATTTCATTCATCACCTTGAAAGCCAAATGTATGTATTAACGTTTTGGGAATGTCCAAAAGTAAGAGAGTAATCAATTTCAATAAAATCTAAATCAATAAATCAATTTAGACAATCCACCATAGTGCCCTCCTACAGAGTACTGTTACTGTTGTCGAAAAGGACAAGCATGTCAAGAGCAAACAACATTCTGTGAAGGTACAATATTAAATGAAGTAATGGCACTAAGTTAGTTTGAAAAGTGTCTATGTGTGTGTCACGTGTACAGCACACACACATGCATATAAAAACCTGAATGTGAAATGTGTGTTGGCTTTCCGGACTTGTTTGACATGCCAAGTGACAGTTGGCGAAGTCCTCATTCCGCAAAGGTTCATGTACCATCTTGACGAAAAATGGAAGCCCCCACCACCACCACCACCACCTCTTAACCACAAACAACCTCAGTGATGTGCTGACTGGCAGGCACAGTGTGATCATCATCATTTCTCTCTTTTTCATCCAGGTTTCTGTGTCTCCCACGTAGAGCAATACAATACACACAAAAGGGGATGCATGATGGATCAGTGCTGTTTCAGTTTTACAGAGTTACAGACATGCATAACATGAATTTCCATGAAGGAATGTCTGTGGTAGACAAATGATTGATAGTGTATTCAGCTTAGTCAGCATTTTTCTTTCATACCATATAAGATAATCCTGGAGATAAGTCGGGAAACAGTTCTCATGACTCAATATTTCCAGACCAAACTGGCTGTGCACGCGCCAGTATTCACATCAGTGCAATTGGACCTTGTGTGTTCTGTTCAAGCTGATCAATATAAACATTAAAAAACAGGAGTATTCTTGTCATCTAAGGCACACACATTTGCAATGACACATGGTCAACATACAGTATAATATCATTAAAGGGGACATATGAAAAACTCACTTTTTCAGTGCTTGTGCACATACATTTGGGTTTGGGTATCTGCAGTCCCTACCAACCCACAAACTGAAATAAGACAACTCAGTTGGTTTTGTAGTGGGCTGCCTAGGTCAGAAAACACAAAGTTGATCAAGCCATTTTAATTTGTCTGTATGTTTTTTTTTAACATTAAATCATGTAAACATGTTCCGGTAGAAACCCAAAATACGTAAGTATGAACCTGAAAATGAGCTTATGGCTCCTTTTTAAAGGGGTTCTAAAACAATTAAGTAGGGTGGTCAAAAACTGAAGCAGCAGAAGCGGAGATGGTCTGACTTTTAGTCCCTAATATGAATCAAGCTCCAACTGTATTTCCCATAATGCAACTTGAGTCTTTTATCAAGCCTTCCTTCCTTTCATCCTTTGAATGGACTCCAATCCCCATCTGAGATAGCACTCGCCATGATTTGATTTGATGTGTTATGTAAAAGAAATACGTTTATAGTGTAAGTGTAAAGTAATATATGTTTAATAGGAAGCCAAACTGGAAATGTCATTCTCGTTTGACAGCATTTGGATTATTCTCTGAGTAGGGACAGATTTGGAAACTGCTTGGTAAAATTGCCATAGAAAGAATGACAATATGTGTAGGATAGATATTAATATGATTAACTGTTGTTTTGTATCAGATGTAAAATAGCTGACAAGCATAAAGCACATTTCTACAAAAGGAAAATATGATATTTAAATATGTAATGTCTAAGAATTTGCCGGCTTTGGCTTTGTCACGGAGAAAACATGGGAGGCCCATATGTGGAAAAGATTTTTTTTCCTGGTATGTCATCTATTCACACTGTACATTCAAGTGGAGGTCTGGACAGCATCAAAGGTCCACAGAATGACCCCAGTTGCTCCACTGACAGTGATGCAAAACAGAGCTTTCTCACTGTCACTGAGAGTTACAGCATAGTAAAACTGACCTCCCAAGAACACAAACCCTGAGCCCTGTAAGAGGGAAATATGAGACAGTATCATTTATTCATTCAAACCTATTTATTCATTTAATTTTCATGGTCTCACACAAAGACCCAGGAACACAGTGAAAGTGAAGAACATTTATCCCCGGGGTGAATGACATACTCCACCTCTGCTTGCGGTGAAATGGTTGCCTCAGTGTTGCTGCAGAGCGTCACCATTAGTTGCTTCAGAGCTGAGAGTGAGGTAACAGCACCTTGTCGTGTTTGTGGCAGAGGTTTACCGACGCATTCTAGTCGCAGAGGAGCATGCGGGTGCATTGGTGATGTTGTGGCTACAGCTAATAATACTGATCGTCATAAACTCCCTGGAGCTTCTTTCCCCAGGTAGCATACAACACCTGCACTGCCTGGCAGAACCATGTACTGTAGCTCTGACAGTAGTGACGGTTTATTATGTCATTATCATAATCATAAAAAAAAAAGAAAAAAATCGTAGGACAACTCATCAGCTGTTGAAAGAAATAATAATGAACTGATAACATATCACTCGCTTAACTGCTTGGGAGACAGCTGGATTGTCTCAAAAAGAGGTTATCATTATTCAAAATGAAGATCAAGATACATTAAATCATAATAGACGGTGAATATGCAATACTCTGTGATTCCACATGTAAAAAAAAAAACAGTCAAACACTCCCAGAATGGTAAAGAGCCGTTGTGCATTTCATTGCACAAACAGATCCGGAAGAAAATACGACACGATTTTTTAAGAAATTGCTGAAGGCTTAAAGGAGAAACATGAAGCAATGTGTTTAATGTTGACTAACCAACATATAACTTTTCTGAATGAAACAAGCACAAACATTTTTTTTTTTACAAATCTGAACACTGACATAGCCAGAATAGGCAATATACTCGAAGTTTCATTTAACTTGAAGTTGAAGTTACATTTTTACTTGTGATCTTGATGAGTCAATGTTTATATGCCCTCCGGCTTACTGCCAGTAAGACTCCCTTCAGAATAAAAGCATCATGTCCATGAATGTAAATTGAATGAAAAAAATGTAATTTGACACAGCAGATGCACAAATTATCTGGCAAAAATACTGTTATTGTTTCAAGACATGTTTTATATTATGCATAAATGTTCAGAGACAAAAAACACTAGAATTACCACTTCGTGGTTATATGCCTCCAACAACCAGTTAAGTTGGAGTTTGCCACTGGTTTCCACTTCTGCAGGCCAGAAGTGGATACCAGTCTTGTTGTAGCTGGTGAGCCCGCACAGGATTTTGGCATGAACTAGTATTTGGTCAAGTCTAGCTATTGATGCTTCACTGACACAAATGCCTTCGCTGCCATCTACTTGATGTCTCGTTGGCTCGTCCTACTTGCAAATTCTTCATTTTTATTCTATAAATAACTCATCTAGGTCACAAGTGAGGAGACTAAAATAACAGTCAGGTTCTGCTTTGCAAGTGATGACACTTGTGGCTTACACCATGCCTTAAATATAGATTTCACAAGGAAAAAAAAGACAGTTTATTTGAAATACTAAGCTTGACCACTACTGGCCTTTCCAGTCAATGGATGAAAGAGTATCTGAATGGTAGTTTCAGGGTGTTTGGAGAGAAACTCAAACAAAGTGAGCCTCAGTTGTATCATCATTGGCAGGTAGAGATTCAGGAATACATGGAGAACATTAGATGAAACTATTTCTGCGGTTTATCCGTCTATCACTTAATGCTGAACGTGTCACATTCTCTCATGTTTATCTGGAAAAATGGTTGAGTCACTGTGCCGTGTTGTTAATGTACCTTGCTGTGCAGTTGCCTAATATAGAATGATGAGCATGAGGAATTCTGCATTTCAGCTATGTTTTCCACTGCATGAGCACCTCCACACTTTTCCTCTTGGACAAAGACGAAGAGCACTAGCTTTTGTTCTCTCGTCTTCAGACAGATATTCCAAATGCATTATGAGGGCAAAGCGACAATAACGGGTTATAGCGTCAACATTTTTGTGACAAAAAAGGTAGTCAGAGGCAGACCTCTAATGAAATATGGAAGAATTGTTCAGATAAAAACACAAAAGTCAAAAGGAATGCACTCACAATACACAAAGTCTACATTTCTTCATTTGAGAAACAAAATGTTTGGTCTACAAGCTCGTACACATGGGGTGTGCTGAAAGCCTGACTTAGCAAGCGAGAGACGCAGCATGTAAACAGTATGACAAGGTCCTGCACTCCCAAAGAAAGACTGTTGTTCCAGCGCGGACAGGTTCTTGGCTCGCTCACTTTGAATGACTGATTGGATGCTAGTCAAAACCCTTTTTTTGGCATGGCTTGCAGGAAAATAGAACAATATTGGGCGCTGTCAATTTGTAAGGGTATTCCATTACATTACAATGGTGCGGATCAGATGTAAATATGAGCCGAGTCATTTGAGTTTGCCAAACAAATATTGCAGTTTCTTGAACAAAGTCTATCTGAGACATACATCTTAGGGTTGAGGTCGTTATGTAAAACACTGAAAGAATTGACTTGTCAGCTGCCTCCGATGTATGGAAATATTCAGTTAACTAGAATGCCCCAATGTTGTGACCAAGGCTGGATTATTAAAAGGTAAAACCAATGGCTGCCTCGGGGCCCTAGACATCCAAGGGCCTCAAAAGCCTACATTATTACCTCATGTTGTTGAGGGATTCTGTGTCAAAATCTAATTTTAACGCGTTTGTTATTTGAGTTTGTATTGTTCTCACAGGGAGCTCACATTGCTAAACTAGAAAAGTCCACTGAGTAGAGTGCAGATACCCGCCAGGTGTACCTCCCACTCCCCTCTCAAACAAAGAAGAGTTGAACCTCACTCAATTGTCCTCCAAAACGTGGATATATTCATCTTGTACCGTGTCTAACATTAGTGGATCATAACATTTCGGGTGTGAAATTAATCTGCAGATTCTCCAGTTCAAAATGAGACCAAACTGTTTTTTATAGATGTCAGTTTTGGGCCACGACAAAGAACAAAATGTGGCCTGCAACAGACTAGGTGAGGCTTGTTTTTAGTCTTTTGCTACTGAAGCAGTTGTTGGTCACTCCCGGTGCCATGCCATTATTCTGAAGGCACATTATTACGAAACCCCAATAGTTTGAAAAATGTCCAATTGGACTGAAAGCCCGCTATCCCATAAACAAACTTCCATTGTTCCAAACGCCCATTTCTAGGAAGATACACACTCTCTCTGGACTCAGAAAGATGAATCCACAATTAAATTAATCCTCAGCCGTGTATAAATCTGTCGAAACCACTTGAAAACATTAGATAGAAACTATGCTAGCCCTTCTAGCACTGGTGTTGCTAACCTGTTTGACGAAACAGCTCCCGTGTTAAAACTTCCTAAACGTCTAAGATTTATTTCTATTCAGTCAATTATACTCGCCCACTGCATACTCATTACTCATCATGCTGTCACTACCCACATGCATGCCCTCTCCAGACAGTACTAAATCATTGAAACTAGTTATTTGGTTTAATGATTTAAACGGATATCTGAGGTCAACACTATACCAAATTAAGTTTCGTGCACTGATCTCCAATGTAAGGGATAAAAAAAGAAAGGTGATTCAGAAAAAGCTAAAAATCAAAAGCTTTGTGGACAGTAAAGACAGAGATAGGAAACAAGTGCTGAGCAACACCTGTTGTGTTGCAACTTAACACAAAACATTTGTTTTGAATTACGCCAGAATTCCAAGTTATTTTGTCATTTTGGCTCTTACTAGGTCGTTTGGCAGCTGGATGACAACAGTTTCCAGGAATAAGATAACTTTGCTCACCTCTCAGCTACCTGTGGGAAAACTAAATTCCATATTCCGTTTTTCAAAAATACATTTCAACATAGCAGGAAAAGCACAAGTGGCTTCCTGGGACACTCAAATAGAACAGAGCCATCGTTAATCTTATTAACAACACCTGTGCTTTTGCTGCTAACACAAGTCAAAATGTTTGCTGTAAAAAAAAGCCTGTTGTTTTAAAGGTTCCTTGTGGAGCTCTCACAAATGTGTTGAATTCCTTTCCTTCCTCATAAAACATTTTTCAAAGCAAAAAAGCCAGATCAGTGGAATAGTGTGATACCATTGAGTGAGCCATTGTTTGCCTTGTGTATAATGTTTCCGCTTTTCCCTGTATGGAACCAGCTTGTCATACAAGAAAAAAAGTAATTTAAATTTCTGGGTTTAATTTTTTAAGTTTTTTTTTATTGCTGAATAAAGATGTGCATGTGAAATTGGTTGATGACTGTTTAAAGGAAAAAAAAAACTAAGTTCATAAATATGTCCCACCTTAATTATATAGATACACATATATATCCCACAATCACACATTTTTGTACATGCCATATTTTGTCTTTGTTGCTATGAGATCTGTTTTTGTTATGGTAAAATAATGACATAATAAACCGTCACTACTGTCAGAGCGACAGTACATGGTTCTGCCAGGCAGTGCAGGTGTTGCATGCTACCTGGGAAAGAAGCTCCGGGGTGTTTATGACTATCAATATTATTAGCTGTAGCCATAACATCACCAACAGACAGGTGATAAATCAATCAAAAAAAGGACAGTGCCGGTGTTACATAATGTATGGGCGGATTGATGATGGATGTCTCTCAGCAATTTGCCATGCCTCCAACACTATATTATCTAACATTATCTACAGTAACTATAAAGCAAGGAAGCTCTCTGTGTATGTGGCTGTGTGCTCCTTTTTGCATATGTTGAAAATGTTCATCTGATCTACATCACAGTTGACGGGTGTATTGCTTGGGACCTAAGGATGTGCGGTGTCGAATTTGGTGCAATTTGGACGCGCAGTACATTCAATATTAATAAACTTTGAATAAACAAGCGATAGCGCTCTGTTCAGCAGTGGGACTACACGGCCCTGCAGACTGAAGCCGAAATTATACTTTCTTATGTCGCGGGTATGCAACTGTTCTACCAGGGTCAGTGTGATGTACATTTTGTCATTCGAAGGTGTACGGGTAGGCTCCGTGCGGACATCCGTGTACCTCCAATTTGTATGCTACAAGCGGCAATTTGTTGAGCACGTCCTTCAAACGGACTCCAGAAAGTAGTACAAACAGAAACACTACGCGCCCGCGGTGTCCACAGCCGTCAGTGTACGCTTCCATTTGTGAGTATAACTGAGGCTTGAGGCAAGCATGTTGTTTGCTCATTGATTGCAGTTCACTTTTGCTGCTGGATGCTGGACATTAAAATATTACATACAAGGAGCGATGAACAGTTCTCGAGAACGCTGCAAGCAACATTTCCGGGGAAAGAGCCATCGGCCCGCACCGAGTGGCCACACACTCCAAACGGCCAACAACAATCAAAGCAGCAATACCGGGAGCACATACATCGGCATCGCAGTAGTCCTTCTAATGCTCATAGTTTCTTAAAGAGTCCTACATGAGTGTCTCAAGAACATGAAGAGACAGTTTGAAGCCATAAAATGTAAGTGACATAATAGAATCTACCTACTATTAGTTTTGGCTGTTTATGTCGTTCTTCCCATCCGACCCTTACATTTCATTAAAATGTCCATCTCGTCACACTTCTTTAGTATAACTTTGAACATCCATACTCATGGGCCATTTTACCCAAAGTCAACTTGTGAATCATAAAATGTTCTGAACATAAAACTTCTCTTTAAAATCAACGTATGCTTTTCAAAAGTCAATGTCAAGCTGTTACACCCATCTCTCCGTATTAATGAGGCACGATATTAGGGGTATTCACATCTGTCATCATAAAATATTTCACAGTGTGATAGGAGAGGGAAAAAGGCTAAAAATGCAAAACTATCTCGACACATCTGTGCTTTTTTTTTTTTTTTTTTACATTTTACCAGAAGAAAAGGATCATCGCACCTCCATGAATGTCGCCCGTCACCTATTATTTGTCTCCTCAACCTGACATTTATGGTTCCATCCTGACGTTTATGGCCCATTCACTTTGAAAGTATAGAGAGGCAGTGAAAGCACCCATCTGGCTTTGATTTCTCTGCTGCTTGGAGCCCTTTGTCTTACCACTAGACTCTGATGCCTCATGTAATGTGCACGTGCACACATACAGTACATAAACATGTAAGGTGGATGGAGTCAAATCATTTTAAAGCTTCTAGAAGATGGTGTTAAAAATGTCCGGATTGACTTTAAAATGTAATTCTTTACAAAGAATTGACATAAAAGTAGAATTGTATCAATATTGAAAATGCCTCTGAAACAGCCTATAATGCTGAATCTCCTTTAAATGCATCTCAGCATTTACTGCTATTTATTCCTAAATGTATTTAAATTATTTTTCAGTTATGACTGACTCTCAACTAGACAATGATAGAAAGTTACAGTATATGGCATTTATTCTCTGTATGTATTTGCTCATGTTTAACAAAGGGTTTAACCTGAACCAGGCCATACACAGATGATAGCAATCGTATCACATCCATACAGGGTTAGTAGTATAAAGCTCTTAAAATATAATATATATATATATACAGTATGTATTTTTAAGCGCACTGGTATCAGATCAGTAGTCCTTGTTATCGGCCAATACTCAAGTTCAGGTATTGGAATCACTTTTGGAAGGAAAGAATGATATCGGAACATCTCTACATAAAAGTCCAATCACATCCATGGCTTAAACATAGAGACTAAGTGAGAGATGGAGAGAGGGAAAACACGGTAAAGTAACATCCCACTTTGGGTAAACAGAGCAGCCAAGCTATTTTTATTAGTCAGCTCGATCTCTATGGAGACTTGGGGTGGGGATGGAACCTCCTTTATCGAAACCTGGCAAGTCCTGATCAGAAACCTGTGGGGATTTCTCCGTCTGTAAGAGAGCTCCCATAATGACGGCAGACATCTCTGAAGAATGAGGTCATCAGCAGAGTGAAAAATGTCCCATTGATTTAATTTCTTGCAGTGACGTTATTTGGTCGGAATCAAAGGTCAAAATGTCTCGCTTAGGTAGTAAAGACATTAAGAAATTGACCCCATCGCGGTAGCCACATATATAGTATTGTACATGCTTCAGATGTGTATGGTTGAGTTAATTTCCATTGCTGTAAGGTACCTGAAACTAAAGGCAGGGCCCTCCCACTTAAACCTTAAGCTTTAGAAGAACAATAATACAGCTGAGTAAAGCCAGCACCACCTTTCATCACTTGTAGGTCTGCAGCTTCATTACCAGGCATGACAAAGTGCCCAAAAAAGAGCAAAAACAAACATGTTTCAGCACAAAGAGACAGTAACAGCAGGCCAGGAAGATTATGAGGAAAAGTTTACTTTAAGAGCATGCGGGAATGATAGATGAGAAAGCTGTCACACGCGGGGGCCCCCGGGATCACGGCCCCTCCGCATCAAGCTCAAAAGCTGTCTGACATTCAACGCAAGCTGTCTCTCAAACTTCACCACACAGGAATTTTGGAGTACATCCCTTTCTTATGCTATTAAAAGTTATTCCATTGTGGTCCAAATATGAGAGGAAAATGTGATGCGTTTACAGTGCACATAAGGTTAAGCATATACTTTAGGGCTGAGCCGTGAACTGGGAAGACCCGTGTGAACTTTGCAGCACTCTTCATTACACACGCACGCTTTTTATGGCACAACTTAAGAACACAAATATAGATTTGACGAAGTAGACGGGTTAATCGAGCTTGTGAGCTCTTTTGCCATAGAGTCTGGCGGACATGAGTAGCTGCTTTGAATAGACAATAATAGAAAATCAACCCTTGGGGGGCTTGGCTGAGTCCAATATCTCAAAAGAAACATAGTTGTGTCAGAACTTTTATTATTCAATAAACTACATAACATTCTTTACAAAGAATTATTCCCAGGAACCAGAAACATTTCCTCTGTAATAAAAATGACAAGTTTTACATGTAACCTAGGTTGAAATTGTTTTCCTAGAGACATAATCATAAAAAAGACGTAGGCTACTTATTTGAACTCAAACCACAAGATTTTCCTAAACCTACTTTTGTTGCCTAAACAGGTGTTTCACTTCAAAGTTGCCATCATCGCTCGTGTTGTTAGAAACTCGTGGGAAAACGGCAAAAAATAACTTTTCGTAAAATACCATAAGAACCATTGTATGAGGATACATTCAGGCTGGTAGGCTTTATGCTAAGCTAAGCTAACTGGCTGCTGGTTAATACCTTATACGTATTTACTGTACTGACATGGGACAGGTATTAGTCCTTTTCATGTAACTCTGCCAGAAAGGGAATTTGCATACTTCTTAAGGTATGGAACTATTTCTTTACATGTTATATTTTGTTTATTTAATCGGAACGAGTTGTGTTTTTTTTACGGGGGAGTTACTGTATGTATTGGACTGTTTCGTGGGTGTCTTGCTGTCACCATGAGGTTTACAAACAACCAGCTGAGACTCCAAAGGCCCCGTATTCTTCAACAGATATCAGAGTGCTGTCCATCTTCTCATCTAAGTCTTGGAAAGACAGCAAATAAACACATTTTGAAAATGCCACAGTGTTTTTTTTTCACAAAATTCAAATATAAAAAAATATAATATATATATAATATATTATTATAAAGTATCCCAATCTGACCGTTTTTCTTACCACAACTGCTTCAGTGAGGCTCCAAAGAAATATATGTAGACCCATCTCTGGCAGCAGCATGCCTGGAAATAAATGATTACCGGCTCTGGTTGCCGCTCCACAGGCATTCCCTCGTGTCCCGTTACCTTCCCATGTCAATAGAATGCTAATATGCTCGTACGGCTTCATCGGACATGCAGGGAATGCCGGGGACACCAGCCTGAGCATGAGCAGGGTCCCCTCGTGGAATGTTTTCCTAGGTGTCATTTTCTCATTCCTTCCACTGTCTTTGAGTGCAGGAGTTTAGGGGAGCTCAAGTACACTGAAATAGTATTACACGGTATACACTATGGTGCCTTTGGCCTGAATCCAGTTGACCTACAGTAGTAAAAGCTTCGCTGAGCCTCAGTTATAAATAAACAAAACGTAAACTAAGGATTAATTTCTTCTGGTACTGTTTAATTTCTTTTTCAGAGATCAATTTAATTAGACGGATCCATCACAAAATGTACACACGTTATTCTTATTAAAGTGTATTCAAGAAAAGTATTCCCCATCTGTTGGACGAGAGCATGCCCACATTTGACACGGTACATCAGTGTTGTTCAGTGTCGAACAAGGTTTCTTTCCAACAACAGAACCATGAGTTGCCACACGCTTTATGAAATGTGGTTGAAAGAATCCCGAAGCCCGTCATATCTAATTTGTCGTGTTGGAATGAAGGTTGGTACCATCAGCAGTTTCATTGTGTGTTTACAAGCTTCTGGCACAGGCCTCTGAACCAATGACCATTACAGATCATTTTAGTTTCCATGGTCATGTCATGTCAAAATTTGATTTCCAAATGTTGTGAAAACAGTCACAGCGTGCAATGAGCCCTGAGATTCATACATAGTACATGGAATTCAGATTTAAAGAGTTACTTTGGACATTTTTCAACCTGGATCCTATTTTACCCATGTGTTTGTGTCGAAGTGACAAATTGAGACAACAATTTTTTGAATTCATCCAGTATTGAGCGAGAGCGCTGCAAACCACAGCCACAAAACGGGCTGCAATGTGATCATATCAGGCAATTACGCCCGCTAAAAGTGCAAGTTTTTGCCACTGCTCAGATTGTGTCCGACAATCATTATGGGAAGGACCCTTCAGAGGAATAACATATTTAATAAAATAAAATATAAAACACTAAGCTAAGCATTCTGTACTCCAACACAACAAACTCTAACAACACCGGCACTCCTCTCTCCAACTCTCACTCACTTTTGCACCGTTGTCTTCCAGCAACAGGTCACATGACACAATAACAATCCAAAAAAAAAAGTTCTATCCATAATGTTGGCAGACACGTATAATAAAGATCAGAGCCTTTCAGTGGCTAAATCAAACACTTTTAGTGGACGTACATTGATGGTGCAGTAATGATCGAAGTATAAAATTGTGCTCCCGCTCAATACTAGATCAATTTCAAAAATCGGTGTCCCCGTTATACTCAGCGACATACAAATATGTGAAATTAGAGTCCATGTCGAAAAATACCAAAGTTACCCTTGAAAGCTTATTCTTTGACTTGGAAACAGTTTTTGAGAAAACAATCTCACCACAAGGTCTATTTAGTAGCTGTTCTAGAGCAACTGTCCCACTGTCAAAGGTGTCTGGGTGGAACTCACACTTTACGATGTATCTTATGTCATATTTATGTATGTGTATTAGAGTGTATTTTTTTGCTACACAGGGGAGACTACCCAAGAAAGTGGCATGCCAAACCCAATGTCCTGTTGCAAACTGTTTGGGAGAAATAAATGGAGCGTTTCACCACTAATAAGAATAGAAAATTATACATTATACTTAAACTAGTTATTTCACTCAATAAGAATTATATGGTATGTATACTTTGAGTTTAGTTTTGATGCGCACAAGTAAAACACTGGTTTGCTACATAAGAATGTAGTCCTATATATACATTAAGAATAGACATGTAAATCAACACTTAAACAGTTAAATAGTAAGTTACAAAATGACTGAATGATTTTTGTCATTAGATGAATGTTTACTATGAATTGTTTGAATTTCCCATGAATCTTTAACACAAAGCATATTTCAATGTATTCTTCTAAAATAAACATTGGGCCAATTTAGCCTCAATACGTATTAAAATAATACATTTCAATGTACAGTATGTTGTACATATAAAAGAATAAAAAATAAGTTATTTACTTAACTTTGTTTAAGTTCATATGTTTTGTAATGATTGTTAGCAAGGCCGATTGCTTTCCACAAGTCTTTTTATTTGGCAAAAACACACAGTGGTTTCCAGTCTTTTTCGAGGCTCTTTTACCACAATTACTTTATTAACTACAGCTGATAAAATCTTTCAGTGATGGTATTAAAAATGAAAAGCCTTATGTTTATTATTCCCTGTATTTTCATTTCTTGGACAGTTTTATTCCCATGACCAAGGCCATTTGTATCTGCTGAAAGCTTCAACGGTCTCAAGTATGCTAACCTGGGAAACACAAAGTCTTGGTTAGCACAAGAACATCTTGCCATAAGAAACCTTACAGGAGTTCAATCAAATTATGAAAATACTGCCCCTTAAATCATATTCATGCTAAACACAGTCCCAATAAGTGATTCAAATTTATATTCTGGGGTTACCATATCACCAGAACATCATCATTCACATTCTCTAAAACTGAAATAAAGGCCACAGTGTGATATGTGCTTGCACAGCATCCAGTGTGCATGTGCAAACTGTTTCAACTGTGTTTAAAGTATAATGCAGCATAATTTTATGGCATTTATCCATTCTACCGAGTACAATTAATCCCTCCAGTGCCAGACACAGTTCATATCTTGGAAGTGACTGACCTCCACCATTGTCTTGAAAAACTGCTGACCGCACTGGTCAGCATTACTCAACGTGACAGTAAACACAGACATTGTTCTTTGTCCTGAAACAACATAATTAAAGTGAAGCAACTTTTTCAATCTCTTGAAACTAGGTCCATTTTAGGTAAAATTTAAGTGTAAACAAGGAAAGTTCATGTGAGGGGATTTCAAAACTGTTCTGTTCTCTTCACTACTATGTAAGGGCGTAATTTCCTCTGAGGATAAGCAAGGGGCATATCCCTCTCACTTTTAATATTTCTTATTGACCGAAATATTCTTCTGAGTATTGTTCTCCTACTTTCCTGCCACAATTGGAACCCACTTTGAATGATATGAGCCCATTAAAATGGCCGCTATCAGTGGTTATCTGCATCAGAGATATGTGTTAGAAGGTGCTCATTACACCCATGAGTAGGTTCATAATGATGTTATCGTCTTCTCACATCGTTGCTCACCGATAAAAATGAAGGAAAACGGTGACCTCTAGCAGCTGTCGTAATTATGACACACGCAAAGAAGGAAGTCAGTGACGTTGTATAAATTCCGCTTAGGATGGACGGGTCAAACACACACATGACTTTCTCCCTGGATACCTGAGCTCATGTCCCGTGTGAAATAAAAAGTCAGCATTAACTTATTTTAGCTAGCGTAGCCTACAATAGCAAAGTGACGTAACGTACATAATTTAGGCTACGTTAAATTACTTAACAAATGTAGGCTTACTTATTTGAACCAAAACCACAATCTTATTTCCAAACCTAACTATATAGTTGTTGCTGCCTAAACCTAACTTAAAGGGAAACCTAACAAAACTGTGACCCTTTCATAGTGTTGGATATGCACCTCCTGGCATACTGGTGGGTGCTTCTGACGCATTAGAGAGGTAGTGAAAACAACTGATAACGGCCATTTAATGGCCTGATAACATTCGAAACAGGTGCAATAGTCCTTCACTTTTTTGCCCTGGGTCTTGCTTAATAGGCTACATACAGGCTGACCTTACTTATCGGTTAAGGTTATTGGGGCTGTGGCAGCATGAGAGGCAGACCTGCAGACACTACTCGGGGAGAAAAAAGGTACTACCAAAGACGACTTTTAGGCAATATTTTTTGTTTACAGTTGTATACAACTGGATATTCTCCTAAAAAGATGCAATAATTGAGCATCAGTCAAAGATAAGACGGTGAAGCACAGTGCCCTTTGTAATAACAACCAAACGTAAATTCTTGCTACTATGTATCGATGTATGACAAATACTATACTAGGTACTTTAAGCATTGGCGGAATTGTGTAAGTCACAGTGATTAATACAACAATAATGACAATAAAACTAAAAGGGACACTGCCATG
Organism: Bovichtus variegatus; assembly: GCA_943593645.1. NCBI lineage: Eukaryota > Metazoa > Chordata > Actinopteri > Perciformes > Bovichtidae > Bovichtus > Bovichtus variegatus. The sequence continues at coordinate 2,981,631 of CALSCE010010700.1, forward strand.
TTGCCATGTTAGCCAGCCTTATTGTAGGAGAGTATTGAGGATAGCAAGATGGCAAGAAATGTGGGTTCTTTACACAAAAACTTTGCTTTCAGACACTGATGAGTGATGACTGATGCTAATTTATGACTTTAAAAAAACTATAATTTTGTATGACAATAAAGTTGGAAATATATACATTTCTAAGCGAATCCTATTGATACATTTAGAATTGCAAACACCAGTCTGTTCACTTGGCTACTGATGGAAAAGAGAGATTGACCATGAAAAAGTGTAAGTAATACTGTTTCATTCTGTTTTGTGTCGTTGTAATATCAATGTCTACATCGCTGTATTTATAAAGCTGATGACTCCTAATTGTAAAAAGGTAATTATTGTATATGATATTCTACAATGATGCACAAGATTTATATTACTAAAAAAAAAACATTTCTGAATTAGATTTTAATACCAAACCTGAGCAGGTAGAGCTTCACTGTGATAAGAGACTCTTGTTCAATCCCTCAGTGTCTAATTGAAACATCTTGTATGTTCCACTACACTTCAGTCAGGATTTTTTTGCACAATTCAATTTACTTCAGATAAGGAAACAACCGTCTGATATCAGGAACTTTGTGTTATTGTTCGAGCTGTTCTCTCCACTCCAGATCTTTGAAAATGTCTCACTGTGTCCAAAACCATCTGGGAAATGGGGCACACCATTTGTTTTGTGGCCTGTGAAGGAGAACCTTAATAGCTTAGATTTTAATATCAACAACTCGACTTTCCAGTGCAGTGCAGGGACAGAAACCACAGCATCTGGAAACTGTAATCAAAACAAACACATGCACCATGGCAGTGAATGTTCACGTGCTGACTGCCAACATACATTTGTTACCCTCCTTTTGTTTCAATGACCACAAATAATTACCAAAGTGTATCAATTAATATTATTAAAATGCTTCAACTGGTATGCCAAAGGAAGATGCAGAAATAGTTGTACTTGTATGACCTCTCTTTCAATGACCCCTGCACTGTTCTTAAAGCAGTCAACTGTATTTTAAGCAAGACCTTGAGGCAGAGTGGAGCTTGGATTAAGTGCGAGGGGGGGGGGGGGGGTTTGGAGAGGAAAGCCTGGTGGACGATGGAGACTAACCCATACCCCATTCGATTTTCCATCAAGGCAGTCAATGGCATGTTGCCAAACCTGTCACATTTGAGAAAAGACAGTAACCTCTGCCTGCCAGGGTATCAGCAGATCTTGAAGAGTCTCAAAAAGCATCAATTTCAGATCCCTGAAGCCTACATTTAATTTACAAAGGTCTTGAATATTTTCTCTTACCTGCTGGTGTAACATTAGTTGTAACTTTTTTTTTATATGGCTGCAGACTGTCGGGAGACGTTACACATCTAAAAAACTGCAAGTGAGACTGGTGCAACACACAGGAGGCTGTTCAATCCTATTGTTTATGGAGTTTCATTCAGCACTATCTGAGCTGCAGCACACATTGTTGTTGCTGCTAGCCACAGTAGCTAGGAAGCTCATACTGGACAAGTTTAAATTTTAGCAAAAGCTTAAATTAATAAATAATTTTTTCATTGGTAAATCCTATCTGGGTCCATGTCACATTCATTGATTAATTATATTATTGTTGCATACAGTAGGGGCGCACTAACAAAAATGTGATTTGAATGTCAATAAGTTTTAATGATTGTAGGTATGCTTTTTTGAGCGTTTTTTGTCATACTCAAAGACACTTTACATAAGTTAAAATGACCATATAAAACAGCACACTTAAAATATACATAACATTTATCACACGTTAAAAGCAGTTCTGAAAAGTTGTGTTTTGATTTAGGATTTGAACATGCAAATATTGGTACAGTCTTGGATGTGTTATGGGGAGAGAATTATACTGTAGTTAATTTGGGACTTTGGATGATGTGCCATAAAGAATGCTGTTGCAGTATTCTATTCTGGTTGTGATGGAAGCATGGATCTAATTTTCGGCAGCAGAAAAAAAGAGTGATGGGTGGAGACAAGCTCTGTTTTTGAGGTGGAGAAAGGTTGACGTGGTGTTTGAAGGAGAAATCGCTTTTGAAAAGGACTCAGAAGTTGCAGATGTCTGGGTAGGGAGACAAAGTGGAAATATTGATGGCAAGGCAGAAGTTGTATTGGATTTGGGACCAATGATGATCATGTCTGATTTATCACAGTTGACTTTTAGGAAGTTTACTTTCAGCCATGAATTATTTATAAGGATTTATTGGAAATGTAGAGCTGGACGTCATCTGCGTAGCAGTGGAAAACGTATGATGATACCAAGGGAAGAATATGAACAGGAGAGGACCAAGCAACTTATGACTGGAAAAAAGTTTTTAATTACGTTCTATGTTGTAATGAAAAGGGCTAAACAAATCTTTAATTCAATTTGGCAAATACTGCTGAAACCCTGCTGCCTGATAAAGTGGACAAAGCCATCGCTCGATGGCATCAGTCAATGATTGCAACATTGCAAGGATACGAAAACCTACACTCCAGTTCATTGGTCAACCATAGCTTAGACATCTAGTACAGACATCTGAGGCAATACTTGCATCAGCTTTAAATAACCCTGAATCCAGCTGGGACCGGTCATGACCTCCTTGCAAAGAACACCAAGCAGGTCATCCTGCTGCATTCCCATGGGAAGATCACCAGTAAGAGACCATCAAAGAAATGTACCAATTATGTAGCGCAGATTAGTGTCAAAGGTTGTGTTGGCTAATGTCTGCAAAGTCTGCAAAGTATGCTAGACTTTGTGAGGGGCAAGAGATGGAAAGCCAACCGCAATAATATTGAAGTGCTGAGGAAAGAGCCTCAAGAAGGCTGTGACTGAATGTTGAAAGACCCAAAACATCTTGATGCACATCACAAATCTTGATATTTGTGAATAAAGGGGTTCCTTGTAATGAAATAAAACTGCTAGTACTATCGATCCAATTAACTCTCACTTTCTTTACTATAAATAGATAATAGAAAAAAATGAATGCCTAAGTTTGTACTTTATGTATCATATTAATGTTTAATAACTTAGACTTAAAAGCTTTTCTGTTTTTAATATTATATAGGATGGTGCTATAGAGTTTAAATTCATTAATGAAGTGCAGGAAAGTCAACATGTTGCCCACTGCTTGCACACCAGCTCAATAAAGCTGATAGTATTAGTAGTTGGTAAAGAAAGTCAAGCATGGAGTAATCCAAATATTTTTCTCAGGAGTTATCAGACCAAACCACAGCAATTATTGTGATTACATTTGACAGGTGGTGAGAAAGAGTGCTCACGGGATGCCGATGTTGCTTTGTCTCCTGGAGGTTTAGGTACAAAAACAACTTGGTTAGGTTTAGGGAAAGGTCATGATTTGGGTTAAAAAAGAAAAGTACTTATGTCAGGGAAACATTGTGATTTGGGCTAAATTGATAACTTCAATAAAGGGTAACTTTGGTATTTTTCAACCTGAACCCTATTTTCCCATGTTTTTGTGTTCAAGTTGAAATTGGAGAGAGGAGTGCCTGTGTTGTCAGAGTTTGTTGTGTTGGAGTACAGAAAGTGTAGCTTAGTTTTATCTAAAAGATTTTCAATGTCATGGCTGAATATTTAGGTGATTCCGACAATGTGGATGAGGCTTAACCCTCTCGCCAGATTTCATAAAGAGACTTCTACTTGAGCGACACTTGGTTAGACGCAATAACGGACCGAATCAAGTGAAAGTAAAAGAAAAATGTTTTATTTCTCTGGAGGGTCCTTTCCATAATCTTTGTCGGACACTTATAATAACAATCTGAGCCTTTCAGTGGCAAAAACATGTACTTTTCATAGATAGGAATTGCCAGATATGATTACATTGTAGCACTCTCGCTCTACAGGGCTTATTTACAGTATATGAAAACATATCTAACCCAACAGTATGAAAATTAAATTGGTGGGTTCTGAATAAGATTTCCTATTATACTGACACAATAATGACCAATGTAACACATGTAATGACAATGACAGAGTATCCAACCACATCTGCATTATCATCATTACCATGCTATACTTCATACCAGTGGTTCCAAAGTTGTGCATGAAGACACCTAACCCACCTGTCCTGATGGCAAAATACCACAAATAGGCTGCTGAGGGTAGATGGTGATGTTGTGTAAATTGAATTTACATGTTCGCTTATTTACATCATATTGTATGTAGTAAATGTGTGTAGTGTGTAAATGTGTGTGATTCTCAGCAAATCTCCAGCCGTTTCTAGGCCCAATAACATCTCACGACCTACAGTTTCTACTTTGCTGCAAAGCCAAAATAGCTGTACAGCATAAAACAGATAAGGGCTTGGTCTCATTATAACTATTGTTACCGCCAAGTCTTGGTTTTCCTGTTTCTTTGATGGTTTCTTTGTCAGTAGGGTTTACGGAAAGAGCTTGGAGTATGGGTGTAGCATGGGCCAGGGATACCCTATGCATTTTTGAGCAGATCAGAATCCAGGGCCAGATGTAGAAATGAACTTTCTTTAACATTAAGAGAAACACTGAGAAGCTGCAGGATGTTAAATCTAGGGTAGGCAATATATTTCAGAAGCATTTTTTCATTATGTTTGTTGTAATTCTCTCCACGTCCCAACATCAATCAATAAATGAAATGCTGCTCAGATTTTTTTCAGTTGGATACTTTATGCTTCATTCATGTGGTGTCGGAATAATTTTAAAGCTCCCGACTTAAGTCCGAGCAACAACTCGGGAAAAACTATTAACGTGTAGTAAAACACATCTTCGTAGGGTCCCTGATTCTTCCACATTACCACTTAAAGCTCATGAACACACACCGTAAGTGGGAAGAACGCCATCCCAACTCAGGAAATGTAACCATCAGAAGAGTATGTGAATGCACCTTTGGCCAGAGTTCTGCGCTTCCCGAATGCCATTCTGGTTGGTGATGCAGTCAGTCAGGCCTTAGTGATCTTTAGTCATTTCAAAAAGTTATTACACACATACAGTATCAACTGGAAAAGTGGCATCATCTGATCTCCCCCCCATATATATATGTATATATATATATATATATATATACACAGTATTACAGTGAACTAACTACAGAGACAGTCCCCTGGAGCAAGGTTAAGTGCCTTGCTCAGGGGCTCAATGGTGGCAGTCTGGTTCTATTTGAAAGCCTAACCACTAGACCACTACTACCACTATATATAATATAATATGTATATATTATATATATATATTTATATATAATATATATATAATATATATGTATATATAATATAAATATATATATATATATATATATATATATATTATAATATGGTGGAACAAGAAAAAGACCAACAGAGAAAGAGCACTTGCAAATTAATGAGCGCCAACTAATCTTCAGCTGAAGCTTAGCTTGACCTGCTTTAATTTCACCATCTCTTGATATTGCTATTTCTACCTTCCTTCCACTGTGAGTTTCCCTCCCACCCACTTACCTCCCTTCCTTCCTTCCTTCCTCCCTCCCTTCCCCTCCCAATTAGACGTATTTACTTCCCAAATCCTAATCTCTAAAACATCGGCAGAGGCTTTCGCCGTGGCTCCCTTGAGGCAGCTCTGCTCCTCCCAGGCCCTCTCTATCTCTTGTGCCTCACTCCTGCCTTTTGTTCTGCCTGATGAGGTCATGTTCGAACCATTCCTCTTCGGGACTTTGTGTGATACAAGCCCAAACAGAGGGGAGCCAAACCTCTGTTCACACATGAGATCAAGATAGTCGGGGGCATGTTTCCACAGATTGCTCCTGAGACTTCGTCTGCGAAGGTGTGTCTGCGTGTGTGAGAGTCAGAGAAACACTCACGAGACCTGATCATTAGCCTGTTATTATAATGACTCTAATGATAATGGAAATGTAATAACTCTTTCATTAGACACTCTTTTGAAAACTCAGTTGTGTCATGAGAAAGGAATCCTAAACATACAGCAAGGGCCTTAATTAAAGAAATACAGTACATGGTTTTGTGGGATTCCATTTGAAGGAATACAGAATGCCACATACGACATCTCTGTAATTGCTACTTGGTAATTTGTTTCTGTTGATTGTTTTATTTTCTCACAATGTTGTGGGAGGTTGCACATTCTTAGTCATTGCTATCGAGGTTTGTGAAGTAGTTTCAGGCGCCCCTGGTCCCAGACATGAACTCTTGCGGTTTAACCTAAGGGGTTATTTAAAACTCCCAAGGTGCCAACTCTCTAAATGCGTTTTATGCAATAGACACCCAACCAATATAATAAGACCAAAATAAGAGGTAGCCACAAAGCCTCGCCTTGATAAAAAAAAAGAAAAAAAAAAAGAATACATATAGCTAAATAGGTTAAATAGAATTCCTCTGCACACATGATGGCAGAGTCTGAACATCAGGCTTTTCTTCATATTGCAGCAGAGACATTGGTCCACATACATTACAGAGAGCACAGAAAACACACTTTGCGTTGCTGTAGTTGGTGGAGGCGAACACACTCTAAAATCGCAAAACGCAACCCTTACCTATAACCCTAACCTTGTAGCATTAAGAGTAACTGTAACTGTACAACTGGAGTGTCTCATGAGTGCACTCTTCTAGTTAGTTCTGAAATCAGTTAATACTTTTTTTGGGTTACTAACTGAAATGTGGACGTAGCAGCATCTGAAGCTGGCACTGAACGTGTGATCAGATTTGAAATGTGGTTATTTATTCTTTTGTCTTTTGTCTTTGCGCCGGTTGAGGCGAAGTTTGTGCACAACATCTAACATTTCAATTCAATATACGGTTCTGTGGGAAAACATTTTTATTATCCTCAAAAGTAAGGTATTATTTACAGTGGTGGAATGTAACTAAGTACATTTACTCAAATACTGTACTTTTGAGTACATTTGAGGTACTTGCACTGTACTTGATGTTTTTCTTTTCGTGCCACTTTATTCTTCTACTCCACTACAATTCAGAGTGAAATATTGTATATTTATAATAAATGTAATATCTTTACTAATTAAGCTATTTACATACAAAACATACAAAAAGCTTAGAAAATATTTAGTTATCAATTAAACTTCCCAATAGTTTATACAAGTAGAGCCTGAACGATTGGTCGATTAGTTGAGTAATCGACAACTATATTTATTTTTCATACTTTAAATATATTTACCTGATTATACTTAGCATACTTTCACTTCAGTAACATTTTCAATGCAGGACTTATACTTGTAGTAGAGTATTTCCACAGTTTTGTATTAGTACTTTGACTTAAGTAAAGGATCTGAATGCTTCCTCCACTACTGATTATATACATACAGCTCTGGTGTTGATGCCACAACTCTGATACAGAATTGGCACTTGTGATTGTAACACAAAGAGTTACACAAATAACTTACCTATTTCCACACACAGCATATCTTTTTTTAGGCAGCAGAGTTTTTTGTTGGGGTAAAGGTGCAACAACAGCTTCACTGTCCCGGCTCACTGAACACATTAGCCGCACTCAGAGCTTTCACAGCCTCTTGTCTGTTGCGTTTGTTAGCTGTGTGTATATGTGGCTCTCTCTTACAGCGATGTGACACAGGGTCAGCAGCTCCCAGAGTCCCGAGGTCAGCAAGTCGACTGGCTTGGGTGAGAAAATCTGCATTAAAACAAGAAACAAAGCAGCAGACAGAAACATCCTCTGAAAATACCCAGAGCTCTTTTCAAAAAGGAAAAAAAAATTTGCTTCATATGGTTACATTATATATGTTGTATGTCTATATACGAACAGATATCCACTATTATAATAATATAAACATATGCTTGATATACATATTAATGGACAAACATTATTCAAATTATAAAAAAAAAAAATTTGATATTTAAACTAACTTACTGTTTATTACATAAACTGTATTACCTTTTATAATGATAATATTAGTATTATTAGTATATACTTAATAGTAATTTGCTTTTTGTCATCCATCTTCGTCATGGAAGAAGACGTTTGGTGGTTTGTAACATCACTTCACCAACAACAACTCTTTAACATCCAATCCAAACATTGAACTAATGAGTGGCACTCTGGGATTAAAGAGTTTCTCAGAATTCAGTTCCTGAGGCTGATCTGATCGGCTACAGCAGCCAAACACACACTCACATACAACAATACACACGCAGACACACTGTCCTGAAGTAACAGCACACATTCTGTCCACCCTCTGCAGGATATTCATGAACATTGTGAGGTGTCACCGCTTCGTCGTTGCCCGCCACTAACCGCTGGCCCTCTCAGTCCAGACTCCCGAGTTCCAGGCTCAGCACCAGAGACCGAGGCAGCTGCTTTGATAGTTCTTGTTGTTTCGCCTCCTGCTGATGGATTCTTCTGTATGCATCAAACCCTTAGATCAGGAGCTTTGTCCCCGCTGCTGCAGGAAGTAGCTGCCAGCGTGGGAAGAAGCTACAGATGCCTCGTGGAAGACCACCTGGTGTTTAGGATGCAGAACGCTGTGACCTGCAAGAGGTGAAACCACACAGAAAAACACATCACGCACAGCAGGAGGTGGCGGGAGAAAAAACCCAACAGCTGTCCTACAGTTTGAAGGGCCATCCAGACTGTGAGCGGGTGCGCTCACACAGGGAAACTGCGGAGGGAGAAATTAGACCAGGGAGCGTTCGTGGAGATCGTGAACCAGTTTTATTAGAGGCGGCTCGGTCTTTCTCGCCGTCTCTGTCTCCGTCTCCGTCTCCATCTCCGTCTCCGGATCCTCGACTCTGTCTCTGGATCCTCGTCTCTGGATCCTCCTCGACTCTGTCTCTGGATCCTCCTCGACTCTGTCTCTCCACCATGAACCCAGCCTACTGCAAGACAGAACCAGGTCATCGGCGTGCTTTTATTGTGCGACTAATTACCTGATTCCATCCAGCTGCCTGGCCTCCAGCTGAGCCACTCCCGTCTCCTTCCCAGCCGCCAACCCCGCCTCCACACCCCACTGCCACATACCCCCACCGCCCGACTCAGGCCGGGAGCCCACCGGCCGCAAGCTGACTCCCCCCCCCCTCCGCCGAACGCGAGAGAAAGTCAGCCACAACCATCTGGTCACCTTGAAGTTAAACGGCTGTAACGCCAGATACCAACGAGTGATCCGGGCATTGGTATCCTTCATGCGGTGGAGCCACTGGAGCGGGGCATGGTCCGACCAGAGGGTGAAAGAGCGTCCCAGGAGATAATAACGCAGGGCGCCCACCGCCCACCGTATGGCGAGGCACTCTTTTTCCACCGTACTGTAGTTCACCTCCCGCTGCGCCAGCTTCCGGCTAATGTACAGTACGGGGCGGTCGACCCCCTCCACCTCCTGGGACAAAACGGCCCCCAGCCCGCTGTTCGAGGCGTCGGTCTGTAAAACAAACGGGAGAGCTGCTGCGCGTAGGAGAAGGGCCGGCCGGCGTCCTCGAAGGGGAGCCCCCTGAACCGGCGGCGGTGTTCCTCCAGCGTGCCCCCCAGCCGGTCCAGGATGGCCCTCCTCAGCTGGTCATAGGTCTGTCGAGAGGACGCCGGCAGACTGTGGGCCGCCAGCTGTGCCCCCCCCGACAGCAGGGGTAGCAGCCGCAACCCCCACTCCTCCCTCGGCCACCCGCACGCCGCCGCCGTGCCCTCGAAGATGTCCAGGTACGCCTCCGGGTCATCCTCGGCGGTCATCCTCAGCATGGCGACGTGCGGCGGTCGGGCGGGGCTTGTAGCCAGCTCCCCCTCCCGAGTGGCCGGTCGCTGCAGCAGCTCCCGCAGGAGAGCACGGTCCTCGCGCTGAGCTGAGCTGAGCTGTAGGGCGGCCATGCCATCCTGCATTGCGGCGAGGAGCTGGAGTGCCTGCCCCAGCGGACTCTGTGGCACCTCTCCCTCGGACATGGTCCCTGATCTGGCGCCAATATGTGAGCGGGTGCGCTCACACAGGGAAACTGCGGAGGGAGAAATTAGACCAGGGAGCGTTCGTGGAGATCGTGAACCAGTTTTATTAGAGCCGGCTCGGTCTTTCTCGCCGTCTCTGTCTCCGTCTCCGTCTCCGTCTCCGGATCCTCGACTCTGTCTCTGGATCCTCGTCTCTGGATCCTCGTCTCTGGATCCTCCTCGACTCTGTCTCTGGATCCTCCTCGACTCTGTCTCTCCACCATGAACCCAGCCTACTGCAAGACAGAACCAGGTCATCGGCGTGCTTTTATTGTGCGACTAATTACCTGATTCCATCCAGCTGCCTGGCCTCCAGCTGAGCCACTCCCGTCTCCTCCCCAGCCGCCAACCCCGCCTCCACACCCCACTGCCACACAGACCAAGAAAGAAAAAACTATAATGATAATCATAAATATAACCTTTTAAAAATCAGCAATGTACCCATGGCTGTATAGACAATTATCACTGGCTTATTTTGATACTGTCAAAATAAACGTAATGATTCTCAAGCAAGTTCTGGAGCTATAGGGACCGTCTTTTTTCTATGCTTTATAAGCAAATTTATGGACGTTGGACATCGATGTCCATCACAAATAAATATTTTCCTTACATTTTGCTCTTGAATTCTTTCAGCCATATGAGGCAACATTAAATCATGTCAATGTTCCATGTAGACTTCTTTTTAGACTCAGGTGAACTCGCAAAGTTGTGCTGTTGACCGATAGAAAGTCGTCTTGACACTGCAGACCTTTGTGGGGACAGAGAGCAAAATAGAAGAAGCTATCGTAGCTTATGAGCTGTGTTTGCAATAGTAAAAACTTTGCAACAAAAGAGCAATGCTTTGTAGTCAGTGGTACCAATCCACAAATTGAATAACCTGTGTGAACATCTGGTCCCATTAGCAACCAAGCTAAGCTAACGACTAGCTCTGCGAGTGGTCACTAAGTCATCAAGTTTCAAGCCCCACCTATTTCTTGTGAAAAAGCAAATGCCACTTTGCGGTGTGACTACTGCATACTATGGTGAGCTAACAACAGAGAAAACCTGAGGAAGTGTTAAAAAAAAAAGTAAAACTGAGGTGTGACTAAAAGTGGGGACATTTACTTTGGTATGTGACTCGTAATATTTGCCTCTGCAGGTAGGAAAGTATTAGGAGGCTTTCACGTCTGGGACTGGAGCCCAGATCCGAGTACACTTGACCCAGAAGTCCAGTTGTTTTGAAAAAAGAGTGAACACTGCGTACCGTACCCGAGCACCATTCGTCGATCTGTGCCGGGGTCAACTTGAAAAGGCGGTCTTGAATAAAGTTCATGAGTAACCAATTGCACCAGAACGCAGAAGTGGACTGCTATTTAAGGCGAGTAGCAGTCAGGTGTCCTTCGAAAGGGTGGTTCTTGACATTATCTCCAAAATAAAAACAATAGTAGGCATGGCAAGGTCGACTCCATTGTATGGGCTTGGGATCTTGTGGTTGGCGACAAATGTCTGAGGTCGGAACCAGCTCCGGAGATGCATTCTAGCCACGCGTGAGTAAGTAACCATTCTGTGAAAACAAACACTCAGGGTTTTTCCCCCAGGATAACGGCAGCTAAAGTTACACTATAAATACACTAAAATTAGCCGTCATTCTCCCCGTCTTATTAAAGTGACAGGAAAAAAAGCAGCTCCAGCAATTTCAACATCGAGCTGTTGGTGCATTGATCTGATCCCTGAGCACTGCCACCTCTGAATGATCCGCGCGAGTGAGACAACATTGATCTGTATGGGTGAGGGAGCAGTGTCAATTTCATATAAATGATGACGGAAGTGTACTTAAGTACGGAACAACGTCACTAGAGTGAAAGCTGAGTGGACTCGTAGTCATGCACTCGATCGTAGTAGAGTATCTTTGACTGTTTGCCCTATTAATGCCTCAGTGCACTTTTCAACGCGGCGCACTGGCCAGTCTTAGACTTGTAACTTGTCCGTCTTTCCAAGCACACACCTATTAATGCCGACTGCTCCCTTTTGTTGTGCCCTTGTCCTCTACTCCCACGTCCCACAAGGCCACTCACTGGGACTCATAAACACTTGGTAACACATGTAGTTCTTGAACGAAGTGCAAAGTCACTGCCTCTGAGTAATTTTTTTTTCTCTCTCTGTGGCTGCCTATAACATTTCGTCAAGTCTTTACTGTGGTTTATTCGCAGGAAACTTATTCCTCTAACAGAAGGAATTAGGAGAAAGACCTTGTCTTTACATTTAGTCTGTCTCGGTGATGGCTGCATGGGTTGCTCTAAATGTATACTAAAGAATACGTAAGTGAATGTATTTCACTTTAATGACATTCCTAGCAGGTTGTAGCATGTCATGAAGCTGTAGAATAATATGTAGGCGTACTAATTTTTGATCCATTTCTGAGGTGCTTATCCCCGTTAGGGTTGCGAAAGCAACAGGGTGACAGGGAAACGGTAAATATTTACATATATGCTATTAAAAGCCCATGATTGGTGGAGTAATGTCAACAGCACCAACTTCTGATTTGTATCATTTTACACATGTAACTGTGGAAACTGCCGTTTCGTGTATCAGCCTCAACACGTGTTGCTGGTTTTGTTTTGTTTTTTTCCATTCTGGGCAAATGAAACCCGTCCCCACAGCTGAAGGTCTCCACAGCAGAAAGAATTAAGTCTTGAGGCTGACTGAGCAAAGTGTCTAACAGGAACTAGACACAAGAACCCTCCAACCTCTACTCACCTTGAGCTGAAGATTTCGACGGATCAAAAATTAAAGCAGGCTCTGTGCTGTCTGCACGCTGACACCATCTCCTATTAAGCTAGAGGCTTTGTCACGCAGCCCCTGCTTGTTCTGGTTTATTTTCTGGAACCGACATCGGAGTCTTGGAAGCAGCGAAGATTTAAAAAATGCATGCCCCTGCCTGTCTCTGTGTAAGAGCAAATGCATGTTAGCAGTGCAACTTCATTTCACTTTAGGCGATCACCATTTTCATATCACTGACACTTAACACATTAATGAGATGTTGGAAGCAATTGGGAGATGTGGATGACTGCATGGGTGTTCCATCTCCCCTCAAATCCCTGATGTGGTGCTTGGCCGAGGGTTGAGACAGCGCCTGTCACGTCATTCTGAAAGTTTTCGTGTTGGCGGGTGGTCCACCAGTGTGCGTGGGTCAGTGGAGATCTGGACTGTCATCTCTCTGCTCACGTAGACATTGACTCTCCAAGACTTAACTGGGACTTACCCTGAGTTTTGATATCTCATGGCCTAAATGCCCAGACCTGAAATGAGGTAACTGTGAAATGATGTCTCTGGCATCCAAATATTAACGATTGTTCAGTGTAGTTGAATATTCAGATTATGAGACAGACAGAAACTAACTTTTTATTTACCTACTTATTTAGGAAACTAGTCCATTCAGTAGAGTGCAGATATCCACCATGTGTGTCTCCCTCTCCCAAACAAAGAAAAGTTGAACCTCACTCAATAGTCCCTCTCAATTGAGTGACTCTAATTAAAATTGAGTGATTGCTCCCTTACAGTCAAGATGGCCTGGAAGATAACTAAAAAGGAGGATTTAGTCATCTTGTATGGTTTCTAACTTTGGTATATGCATATGATATCGGGTATCAAATCAAATCTACGGATGCTCCGGTTGAAAGTTAGACCAACTTTTTTTATTGGATTAGCAACGACAAAGGCCACAACGTGTCTTGCAACAGACTCGGTGGGGCTTGTTTTTAGCCTTTTGCTTCTGAAGCAGCTGTTGATAAGCGTGGGCCCGACCAGCCGGTTATGAGGAGTCAGTGACGGTATAAAACAGTCAATAAAATAGGTTTTTCAAAAATTGTTAATACACACACACACACGGCCACAACACATTATCTCCTAACAGGCTTATAGCTGGTGGAGATAATAGGGCTAAGAACACCAGACCGCTTTATCCACAGTACAAGAAGAGAGAGAGAAAGTGTAATATTTACTCCTCCCAACTGTAACTACGTCAGTAAGTAGTCTGTGAAAATAGACACTCACAGGGTCTTTCCCCCATGATATCAGCAGCTAAAGTTACACTATAAATACAAAAGAAAATGGCTGCTTCTCTCCCGGTCTCATTAAAGTGACAGGAAAAAGCAACACATATGAGCATACAGATGAAGGCGCCGCAAGCCGCTGTAGAATTTATCTGATCATTGATCAGTGCAACCACCGAATGATCTGCTTGAGTGAGGGAGCACTGATCTGTGTGGGGGAGGGAGCGGCGTGAATGAGAGCTTGTTATTGTGAAGACCATAAAATTTTTTGTCTTGCTTGTAGTTCATACGTATACGATACATCCGGGAGAGACTCTCGCCTGCGTTTATGATGAGGCTGAAGTATTGCAATTCTCTGTTTATGGGTCTTTCACACAAAAAAATCCCAAAAATACACATTTTCCAGGACACAGCACGAGTTCTAACCAGGACAAAAAGATCAGACCATATAACTCCTGGCCTTCATTGGTTACTCGATGCTTTCGGAATACAATTCAAAATGCTTCTTTTTGGTTTGAAAAGCACTTCTGGTCTGACTCCACAGTACATCTCCGGCATGCTGTCAGTTTATAACCCCAGCAGATCTCTCCGGTAACAAGGTGGAAATCTCCTCCTTGTGCCGAGACCCATTCCATGGACCTAAAGAATGGAACATTTGGCCTGCTGATCTTAGACTTGCTCTGACACTGTTTCCTTTTAAATCCAAACTAATTATCTTCCTTTCCACTAGAGCATTTTAAATGAACACACTGTATTTGTACAGGATACTTGTTTTTATGTGTGTATGTATATGTATTTTTATGTGTATGTATGCATGGAACTCTCTTATGTCTTTGTTTTGCTATTTTTTTTTTTTTTTTTTATGTAAAGCATTTTGGACTGCTTTTGTATGATATGGTGCCATATAAATACATAAATTGGAATTGAATTGAATCCATGCTTGTGTTACTGTAAGGTATGCTAGCCAGCATGCTATTGTTGGAACTAAACTGCCTACAGTAAGTGCAGGAGTTATTCTCATTCTGGCGTGTTTGGTAGTTTTTAAACAGCTTCATATGCACTGCCACCACCACATGGACTGGAGTGGGGGGGATTATGATTTGCATGTAGCCTGAAAAAAAAAAAAAAGAGGGATTGCGATGTAGCCAACGCAGATGCATAATGTGGTTAAGTGTCAATGAAAGTGTCTTAAATCTCATCTGGATTCTGCATGCGAGGCACTTGAAATGACAAATGTAAAAAGGGGCCAGAGGAACAAGGCTGAAAAGGACTGGGTGAAGGATTGTTTTATAATATTACATTAAAGGGTGCAATAAAACTAGTTGAGAAAGAAAGTTAGGCTTTGTGTTCTAAAGCAGGGGCGGGTAGGGGTATCTGTCAGGTTGGCACTTCAGTGCAGACAGCTCATATCTCCATGTCAGCAGTGGCAGTGTTTGTTTTGGATACTGTCCGTATTAAATAGACGTGTCCAGCAGCCAGCTTTTTCTTGACAATTAGTGACATGTAAGAATTTTCATTGGCAGCTGGTTTGTTTTTGTAGCCTCGAATGAAAAAGCAGACAGATTTCTTTTTTTTTTCAATCCCAGAAAAGATGGGTTGGTGCGATAACATTGGGTAAAGCAGTGCAAAGTTTCATCCTTTGTGTGAGCTAATCCCCACACCAGCACAGTTGCTCCGTCTCACAGCTACATCAGTCGTAACTCAACACACCCAATAAAAAAAAAAGGGCTCTGCTAATGTTTAAAGGGAGCTGTCTGGAGACAATGGTAATATAATACCAGCAGTAACATGGACACTGGCATTGCTGGCAGCAGTGCCAGCGTGGATAAACTGCCTCATAACCACTGGGAAGAGTCAACTCAAGGACTGGCAAAAGGATGTTGCTTTTGACCATAGGGCGGAGGGTGGAAACCAAGCAGGAATTTAAGTCAGTAAAGCGGCAAGATGGACGGCAGTATACTGTTTAAGGGCAGTGCCCCTGAGGAATCCAAGGGTGATGGTCAAGAAAAGAATGCAGAGGTTGTGCCAAGGAGCCTCAGTGGCGGCGAGGTTTCCACACCACAGAGCTCGCCAGGCATGTACACAGATATGCCTCGTGGGGGTGAGCGTGACCTCTTATCCTTTTGCTTGATCATATATTAAATGGCCCTCTGAAGCCAAAGACTGTCCATCATGAGATGCTGTAAACATTAATGGCTCTTTCAGTTTCTGGGATTATGATTACCTTGGCAGTGTAACAGTATCACAATGTGCAAAACAAAATCTTGCATGCATAGGCACACATACACACGCACGCACGCACGCACGCACGCACGCACGCACACAAGCCCCTGTGCAAGTGTGTTCATGTTTTGTTTTTTCAATGTGAGGGAAAATGTTCCCAGGGGTGAAGGTCTTACCCTTAAAGCGGCTACTGCACAACCAATCTTTTTTACAAAAAAAATTTATCAGTCTGATCATTCTTCATGTAAGGTTGTGTGGTGTGCTGGGATCTTTCGTACAAGCGACCATAACCAGGCAATCTTTGCGACGGAAAAAAAATGCAAAATGAGTTTGATCCTCTGTATCTCACTATATCCTCTTATCTGTTTTAGTGCATTTTATAGGAGCTTAGAAGAGATTCGGCTGCCGTCTGAGAGCGTAGTCTTGGGGTGTTCAGTACAAGCACAAATGGATTTTCAACACCAAACTGAACTGAGTTGAATGAATCGTCATCACTATCCAAATCCGTAGCTTTTAACAGTGAATAATATGTACCGTTACTTCTTGGTTAAATGCTAACTGAGAGGCTGAGAAAGCCATGAATAAACAGTGTTTGAATAGGCAAGTTTAAGTGAAAGTGAAGCTTACACACCATAGCCTACCGAACATCGCAGCATTACGAACAGTGATGCTTATCCATTACTGAGGTCCGTGCTAATGTTCTGTTCAACTGTGGTGTGATTGCTTACTTTAGGAAAACATAATACAGCCGGTGAAAAAAAATCTCTAAACTGATCGTGATGTACACCGCTCGCGCTGACCTAAAGCTATTAATAGGGTTTTGTACCAAACTCGGTACTTTTACTACCGAGTACTGATTCACATTAAAATATTCGGATCCAAATGTCAATACCTGATAGCGAGAATACGTCACCCCTGCAGATCGTTCAAGTGCGTGACGTGCCGAAAGGGGTCGCAAGTGTGGGTACATTTTTCAAAACTAGATGCAGACAACACTTGCTGCAATATTTGCGTCCTTGCGCTATGCCCTGGTGACAGATGACAGGCTGGAGGTTGTAGTGACGGGTTCGGGAAGGGAGAGGCAAGTAGGGTTTGTGTTTTATTTTGTGTGGTGTTTAAAATGTTGTAGATAAAACTGAATCCCAGGTACTGGTCTCAGTTCAAATGTGAACAGTACCAAACCCTACGTATTACTGTATGCTTTTGCAGCAAAAGGAGACACTGGATCTTTGTTGGATGGAGGACTGCATCATTGTGTCATTTTCATTCACAGATTTTGCATTGATAACTATTTGTGCCACCCTGAATGAAGTAACTGAAAGAAACTGCTAAAGAATTTGACACAATTGGAATATGCTAATAATTTGGCACTTTCAATGTCAAGCTGGCCGTTATTTGGTGTTCAGAAGTTTAAAGAAGCTTCTTCACAAGAACATACATGACAAAAATCACAGGTTCCTGAAGGGTTATTTTCTCCAGAAGGTTTTTGGCGGAAACTCCCAGGAAAATCTGGGATCTCATTTCCCAGTATTCAACTCTACCCATCCACCCACTCAGTAACTGATTATGACAAAAATCATGTAGCCAAAATGTCCCTTGCCAATATGCATAGACTGCTGAGCTAACCACAAAGCCATCTCTACAATTAGCAGCACATCCATGACGACAACAGACGTTTACAGAGAGCACAGGGGTCTCTTGATAGATTTTATATCCTGTCAACCTTGTGAGATTATGTGCAGTAGGTCAGCAGATATGATCCTGATCTCAGCTGAGTCATAAGGAACAGGAATAATACGCTTTTTCTGTCATCCTGTCGCCACAGAAGCCTATTCAGAAAATACGTCACAGGATGGGCTGAGTGTGTGTATCCGAACACCCCTGCCCTAACACAGGACATCCCTAGGTGACCTTTGATTCTTATCAAAATAAGTCAAATGATGAGTTTGTTCTGTCACATGGACACAGTGTATTTGCTGGATGACGTCATTGTTTCCAAAAGCCAAAATATGGATTTTTTTTCTTTTTACATCTGAGTGTTTGAGGTATTGATAGTTCCTCACAATTAAAAAAAAAAAGCATTTATTGTGCATTTGTTACCTTTTTTTTCAAACATAAATACAACTATTTACGAACGTATGTGTGAAAACAGCGTCTCTAACACGAAGTATGCAGCGTGTTGAGACACCTGCATTGATTAAAATAGAAGTGTTTCTGTTCAGTCAGACGTGCGGGAGATGGACAACTGGAAAGTGCAGCTTCAAGCCTCTGGGTGCCAGTTATGGCAGTTTGTTCTTTTATGTGAAGCTTATGCTGCTGTCTTTGCCAGGACTCCCTTGTAAAAGAGATTCTGAATGTCAATGGGACTATTCCTGAGGAAAAAAAAAAAAGGTTAAATAAAAAGACACACTGTCAACTTTATAGCTGTTATCGCGTGCTTCTAACAAAAGGCCACACAGCGTTAGGTATCAACTATTAGAGATTTAGGCTATCATTCAAAATGTACAGTCCAATGGCAAATCACATTTAGTCATTAGAACTGAAGTCATATCACAAACAATTTCAGTGCATGCCCACACATATCTGGATATAGGATATATTGTATATAACGATTCCACAGCACAGCTGTATTTAATTTCAGATTACCCCCCCCATCATTATTCTTTGAATATTTTACTTTGAGTTTTGCCAATATGCAAAATACACATCAAAAAAGGGAGAAAAAAGAACAACAAAAACCCTAACCCTAAAATGGCCCACACACCCACACCGAACAAAAAGGCCAGAATATATGAAGTCAATTACAATCATGTTAGTAAATTGTACATGCACACCAAAATAAGATGAGTAGGTAATACCGCTGGTGCAGCAAAATGTCCAGCAAAGTATTCAGGAGCCAGAGGAAACCAAGAACGGTCACCAAGAGAGTGGGAGAGGGAGCGTGGGAGAGAGAGCTTGGGATACACAATGTTTCTCAGGACATGGACCTGTATAAATGCATTTGTTAGACAGCCTGCCCCCTAATCCACAAAGGTTTCTCAAATCTTGGCAAATTTAGAGTAAAAGTGTGTCACAAGGAGGGAATAAAGATTTCCTTTCCCTGAAAATATCCCTCTTGGCCACAACCATGCCAAACACGAGAGCCAGTTGACGCTAGTTAAAAGGCATATTCAGAACAGCCCAGCGCAGCAAAATTACAGTCAGGGGCGACTTGCTTCGCCAACATTACACTGCACCATTGAAATAGAACCAATACACTTCGGAGCGCAACCAGAAGAGGTGAGTTTAAGTCCCGTCCTCTAACTTTTTGTATGTGAAAACGGAGGAGTAGATTTGATTTGGCTTGACCTTTAATATACGTTGCATGCTTTTAATTTGTATGAGCTATAGTGTTGCATTAACAGGGCAATCCTTAATGCTAAACCCTTTTTCTCAAGAGGTATTTCAGAACCAATTTCCTTGCCCCATGCATCCTTTAGATATTCAGAGTACATATTCTCCTATAAGATAGTGACCAACTGTGATGTTACGTGTTTGGAGATGGGAGCTATAGACACGCTTTCATAAAAGGCATGCTGTTTCGGTTTGATTTTCAACCAGTTACTAGTAGCAACCTCCATCTCCTTTCTATTGGTAGTAATTCAAGCAGCAGAATTACTTGTAGCAGAGAAGCAGATAACATCTTGAAGTCACCATTTTGTTTTGGCACTCATCTCGCTCCCTCTAACACTGCCTTAACTTGCAGTTGCAAAACGGCATATTGCATTACTAAACATCCTCAAAAGTGTAATTACAAGGTAATTATATTGCATTACATCAAGACCAACCCAGTGTGTAATTGAAGTGGAACCCGAATACGAACAGCTAAACAAGCTTTCCAATCCTTATCACAACAGTAATCCTTTAATTAGATTTACTGTAACCCGATACTATGGGCTATTTTCTTTTCATGTGTTACAGTGGTGCACAACCTTTGCGTGCCCCTCACCCCTACACCCCTGCGAACACACACACACACACACACACACACACCTTTTCTGCTCATGTGGGACTCCTGCACCTCAATGACAAGGTTAGAGCAACAAACTTTTAGTAAGGTAAACATCCCGTCCACACAATCACTTCCTGCTCCTGTCCTATGACTAAATTAACTGGAGATTTGTCTTTGTGATTTCAGCAGTTTCCCAGAGTGGGCCGGCAAAAAGACAGCCCACCCTATAAACGTTATGCACAGTTTCCTTCACCAAAGAGAGCTTCTGATACTTCTGTGGGCCAAATGTACTGTACTGTGTCTGGTTTTGCTTTTTAAGCTATATAATTGAAACACGGCTCCACTAGGCCTCCCACTGTGCAGAACTACATTGATGGATCTACTTATGCAATAAATTGAGAAACTGAACATCTGTATTGTTATATGAAACTCTATCCTCTTTACATGTAGATGGCGGGAATAACCACACAAATCAGAGCCGTGGGGTACACAATTAGATTCTCATTAAAAAAAGATGTTTTTATTGTTAGTGTGTGTGGCGGGGGTGATATTAAAACTTTGACATGTTACTGCAGTCCTTTGAGTTACATAACTATGTTGAATTGTGAATATTACGAAAACTAACAGAAATCCTGTGAGACTTCATCTTAGTTTTCAAGTCAGTATTATTTATGACGCCCAAAGTCACAAATCACAAATTTGCCTCAAAGGGTTTTAGCATTTGACACCCTCTATTCTTAGACCCACGATTTTTTGGAAGGAGAAATCTCAAGAAGAGCAACAGAGGAGGAATCCCCCTTCCAAGCATGAAATAGATGATTTTACAGACATAAAATAGATGTTATATCCGAGTAGACAGAAATAACGATAAAATTACACTACACATTGACAATAAAGAGTAATGCAGGGATTACGTATTTTGGTAGGCTAACCAGGAAGTTAGCATCGCACTAGTTCCCTCAACAAAAATCCAATGGATTTTGGATTATTAGAGAAAATAAACTCTGTGGCAAACGCAAAAATGTAAGATATTTAGACGTTTTGTTCATCACGATAATTTTCAGAAATGAATGCCACTTCTATGATTTTTGAAGAGTAAATGCAATCACCAGAAGTAAAAAGCTAATGTTAGGCTATAAACAAACTCCAGCGCGGTCACATGACTTCACGTCACCACCAATAACCTAAAGGTGGACTAGCGTTTATTTATTCACTTGATAGCACCCGCCATCTTGAAAATCTCTCAAACTTTTGTTAACCACAGACCTTATTTCAGACATCAAAATCCCATTCAAAAACCCATTGACTTCAAGACGAGAGAACCGGAAGTGCAAAAGTGCTAAACTAATTTCCCGCGTTTTAGGACTCATTCCTGCAGCACTTTATTAGTTAACTATAGTGGTAACATATGAAGAATTCCTCTTTGGGTGTCGCCAAACTCCGGTGGGATTTTAACCACATAACCTCTTCTCTACAAAGACTACAGATACACACACAAAGTAAAGGAAACCCTTCACGCAGAGGGAAAAGATTTCAATACTATTTACATTTACTTACGTTGATGCTACACTATGCTCTGGCAAGACAGCATAGCGAAGGCCTCAGTGGATGGTGTGTGAGCTACAAGCATGCATTTCAGCTTTGATGGTTGATGGAGTACAGAAAAAATAAAGCAACAAGAAGTTAACACTATTACCCTCAGGCATACAACATGTCAGTTCACATAACACACTGCTGACTAAAATATTGTTTTTCATGATTGCTGATACTGAGACAAAAGACACACAGAAGGAGATGATCTGCAATAGCAATAGTCATACTAAAGTGAAGCGAAATACTTTATTGTCCTACATGTTGATCCTCTGTCCTCTCTTGTGAAGCTTGAGTGAAAGAGCAGCATGCTCAAGTGTCCATAGTTGCAATGTTGGGAGTTGCACGACCCACGCACAGTGATACCTGGCAGAGGAAGCCTCATGACATCAGTTTTTGTTGTGTCAAGCAAAAACAAGGCATTAAGAAGAGAAAGGAGTATCAACCACATCTAAATCAGACAGCTCAACAGACCGGATAATAATATAATTGATGAAGACCTGTTCTATTTATAGTCACACACCATTTTTTAAGTTCTAAGATTGTGTATGAGGTTGGTGGTGTGAGGAGCCCTTCCACTCTGTTCGTGGCTCCATATGTGTGTGTGTGTGTGTGTGTGTGTGTGTGTTTTCTTGTTCCTGTTTCGGAGGCAGTGAGAAACCCAATCCCAATGTCCCCCCAAAGGCTTTAACCCCTGACCCGCAGGGACTTAACTGACACCACCTGGTAAATGCTTGAGCATGAGAGGGTGCGATGGATTGAAATGGTATTTGTGGCGGGGACTGCCCATTGTTCCGAAGGCCCATTTTTACAAAACCTCAATAGCCCGAAAAATGTCTCGTTGGAACGTAAGCCCATTTTTCCGAAAGTTCATTATCACAAAAGCAAATGCCCATTGTTCCGAAGGGCAATTTCCTCCGAATATACAAACCCTCCCTGCAACAAACAGAAGCACGCATGGCTAATTATAATGCAATTAGGTTATTGTCAAATAATCACTTAACTTGTTTCTGTCAAAAAGGCATCCTATAGCAAAATTAAAATAAATGGTTGATTGGAAAACTAGCTGTGTAATATGCTAGCATTCTTCTGATTTCATGTGTTTTATTATGTATGGCTGAAAAATGGCTTTTTAATCCTTATAGATCACTTCCCCCAGTCATAATGGGCACCTATTTAACAATATATGCCCAAAAAAAGACACCAAAATCCAATGATCTTTTCTCCCTACAAAAACGAAATATGAAATGCGCTTACGTGAGCGAGTACCAACCAATTTCAACCAACAATATCATCACATCCATCCATCAATCACTCTGCCACGTTTAGGGACAAGGGAGGTGCGTGGAGCCACAGTCCTCTGTAGCTCCATATCGAGCTTCATTCTAAGCCCGCCTGCTTTTTAGCTTTCCAATATAATGCAAAGGATTTTTATTTAAATCTCTTTTATAACGACACACTGCTCAAATATTCCGTTTTACTGGGGAATACGTCACCGCACAGAAGCTAAAGACGCTCTTACTTCCAACGCTCTTGCACCACGTTACTTAACGTGGTGTTTCTGGGTTTCGGTGTATATGTTCCGTGCTGTCTTATTTGTTTACCTTTTTTTTTCTTCTTTTTTTTACGCCTCCGCATAAAGGGCTCAAAACTTCTGCAAGAGAGCCCTCAAGCACTGGGCGACTTGACAGTGGGACAGCCCTAAGCCCTCACCGACGTTGCGGGAACGCACCTCAAAGTTTAGGAGTCTGTGAGTGTGGACATTGGGATTGGGCCATTGTGGTAGAGGTGTGTCAGGAGAATGAGCCACACCTGAATCAACAACTCCTGATTGCTATATAAGAGAGCTGGATATGTCACTGTTCTCTCTCCTCTCAGCTAGCAGGGTTTACTTTGGTTGTATTTTGGGTTCTATGAGGTTTGCGTTCCACCTAACACTACTACGTTCTATGTATAGCTAATATGGTTTAAATGCATTTGCTTCGCTTT
Organism: Bovichtus variegatus; assembly: GCA_943593645.1. NCBI lineage: Eukaryota > Metazoa > Chordata > Actinopteri > Perciformes > Bovichtidae > Bovichtus > Bovichtus variegatus. Next base: position 3,005,380 of record CALSCE010010700.1, read on the forward strand.
AATCCATCATTATCTGTGTGGTCTTTCTTGTTTTGGTCTGGACTTTTAGCTGGGTCATGACAGTTGCAAGAGACATCACAATCCTTATTTTACTCTGCTGCGAGAGAGGAGCGTCGACCATGGGAGCTGGAAGCAAATTGATGCTGTTGACAGACAAGAGGAGGAGTGTTGGAGACTGAGCATAAGTCAAGAGTTTGACCTGCGGGATGAACAATAACTCAAACAGAGGAAGAGAATATTGGAGAGGCTGAGACAGTTAAGAGGAATGATGGGTGAGTTGGGATGATAGAAGAAGAAGAAAGGTTTTGGCCTGGCAACAGCAGCTTCCCTGCGGACCTCGCGTTTGGCCGCTGCGCTCGAGATGACTTCACATAACGCACCTGAATACACAGATTTACACACAAGCCTGGCCAGAGCTTCTGAGCCGGAATATTCGACACACTGCCTGCTGACATCACTACAGCTGGTGTGAATTTAGCAGAACTCGGCTTAGGGCCGCCTCTCAGTAACACCCCCCCCCCTTTATACATGCATACACATACACACACAAACACCTACACACACCAACTCCCAGTATGGGTTCCACCTCTCTCTCACACTCTTTTTCTTTTTTTGACCCTCAAAGGTTGAGCCGATTAGAACAGCTCCTGCTTAGTGCAGCTTAGTGCGGAGGCTGATCTACTTTGAGCTATTTGATGTGATAAAAGATGTGGTTTCAACGGGAGATCCTTCATCCCAATTACGACAACAAGACACACAATGCCTGAGGGTGTATTACGTCTTTAACTTGTTGCAGCTCTCATTTAACTGAAATCTGCTGTCATTTGTAGACTAATGACGTGGGGGAATGCCACTTGCGTATTTACTTCAACTGTCTATTCCTGTGAAAATCACCAAATACAGAAGTCACTCCACTAACCCTCATCACTAAAACTGTAAAGAGACAGTTCATCCCAAAATCCAAAATACATATTTCCTCATCTTACCTGTATTTACCATCTTACCTGTTTTTATCAATCTAGATTGTTGTTGCGTGAGTTGCAGAGTGTTGGAGATATCGGCCTGAGAGATGTCTGCCTTCTCCCTAATGTAATGGAACAAGATGGCACTTAAATTGTGGTGCACAAAGTGCCAAAAAATTACATTTGAATAATTCAACAGCAATGTCTCTTTCCAGAAATCATTACCCACGATAATCCACAGACCGTGTTGTGAGCAGTTTCATGTAGGAACTATTTTCTTTCGACAGAAGTACACCTGCCAACCATATCACGGCGCAGAAGGAAGCGTGCATCTACTCATGGGAGAGGGGCTCAGTCGTTGGCGGTTGTGGTTCGGTAGAAAGAAAATAGTTTCTACATGAAACTGCTCACAACACGGTCTGTGGATTAGCTTGAGTAACTGGGTCATGATTTCTGGAGTGCCATCTAGTTCCATTGTATTGGGGAGAAGGCAGACATCTCCAACACTCTGCAACTCACGGCAAAAACTATCTAGATCGACAAATAGCACGACAGGTAAGAGGAAAATATGTTTTTTTAAATTTTGGAGTGAATTGACCCTTTTCAAATCCTTTTTTAGTTTCCATTTTGTGTTACACAGCATCCTGCACTTATCATTACCTAAACATGTTAAATACTGAAATCCTTCCCTAAAAGATATTGGCAGGGAACATGTGCCTCGTTTATAAACAAACCCCCCCCCTCCCTCTGTCAGACGTTTTCCACTGCAGGGATGGATGGTTATAATGAGAGTTCCAGCATTCAGCTATTTTTAAGGTTGGAGACAGGCTGTTATTGCGCTTTAGGTAGTGAGGCCGTTGGGGTGGTGGATTATTCCACAGACCTGCACTCCAGACTTTATGGGTCTGAAAATAACTGTCCTACCTATCCCTCCTAATGCTCCCCCCAGTAATCACAAGGTGCAGCCATCCATAAATGACTGTGGTATCTGCTTAAACTGTCATCTCACCGATATTAGGCGAACCCAAGTTCAAGTATACACGTCAAGAACTGGGAAAACAGATCTAATGTCTAAAAGCCTGATCCCTTTCTAAGAATCTCTGAATTGGATTTGTTCATTCATGCCTCACTGATGTGTGTTTATGAAACAGAGAAGGTGTCAAGCATCAGTTTTCTGAGCGTGAGCCCTACAGGGAAGCTTCTTCCATACTCTTCGTCTTCCAGGAAATTCACTTATCTCAGGGGTAAGCGCACGGTGACATCATGAGCAGCTAGCTTGCACATGGGTCTTAGTGACAGCAGTGATGGCGAGGCTGGGGATAAAGGCTGGACTTTTTCTTACATCATAGCTGCTCAATCAGAGAGGCCCTGAACAGTAAAGGATGTGGGAGATAAAGAAGACACGCAAAGCCTGTACAAGACCTGCCCGCGCACCTTTCAGCAGATATTTGCTATCATGTATAATGCACACTTTCATCCTGAAAAAACCCCGACAAACACAGAGCTCGTTACTCTGCAACACAATTGCTTGGTCCTAACATAGAGTTGCAGCATGTTACACAAGTCTTCACCAGGTAATATCAGATGTTGTTTGTGGGAGAGATGAGTTACAGCTAATCCCAGTTTATATTCTCTTGGAGAAAGATTACTAGCTCAAGTTGGAATTCTGGTAACAAAACAGTGATGAGCAGTTGACCAGGAAGCATATAGGCATAGCTATTGTAGGAACCAAAGGGTCCTCAAAGTAGGATGGAGATAAAAAACACAGGTGCATGCTGGGGGAAACCAGCAAAGGCATTAAATTGCTTTTTTCTTAGACAGTAAAGGGAAAAGAGGGATGTGTTATCTGTGTTTGGGCTTTGAGTTCATTTTTCATTGTTGAGCTTGAAAGGCATTAGTATTTACCAAACAGGGGGCATTATGGGAGTTGTAAGATCCAGGATATCTGCCAGACTTGGGTCATTCTGCCCATCAGAAATAAATGTAATATAATAATAATAATTGTAATGTCATTGTGTCAATGTCAATGACGACGATAGCTAAATGTCTGTTCTTTTGATGTTAAATATAATCAAACATGTTGCGTCAGGGAAGTTACTTAAAACATAAGGTGTTTGATTAAAAACCACATGCTTTTTTGGTGCATTGCTCTCAATTGATGCGTCAACTTAATACTAAGGGGTTGAATATAAATCAAATCAAAAAGATCTGAAACGGCAGTTCAATAATGCAGCTACAGTATAGGCGTGGCCAGAAGACTCCCAAAGGATGATGGGAGAACATGAAACCAGCAGGGCTCTGATACAGACCCTTTGAAATCTTTCCAGCTGCCTTGTTGTGCCGACGGCCATCAGACAGGGTTCAACAGAGACCTTGCTTCTGTGTTTCCTCGCTGGAAAGGGCACCTGCTGCTTTTCATTTCAGATGTCATTCATTTGCTAGATTGAGAAGCGAACCCACTCCGTTACTCACTTTGGGAAAGCCTTGAGAGTTTGACCCCAAAGGCTTCGATTGTTTGGCCCTCCTGTTCGTCTGGGAGAAGAATCTAACTATCGCTTCATTTAAACAAGTTAAAATATCAGTCAAAAACTGCCTTCCAAACATTCCACAAGATGGCCATAAAAGAGCAACTGTAGACAAGTCATCAAGAAAGATTAAATGTTAAAAGCGAATGGTGTGGCGGACTGAATTAAAAACCCCTCCATCCTGTGGTGAATCACATCCAGTCTACAGAGTTTCCTCAAGTGTGTTTAAATCATCATATAAACAACATAACGGTACAATTACACGTCCGGCTTATTACCTTGAGGACGAATCAACAGGCTGCATGTTCTGCCATCCATAATGGGGAAGAGATTCTCCAACTTGTATATGGAAATGATAATTTAAACAAAGAGTGATTGACCAAAGACCCTCCGCCCTTGAGTTGTGTTTAGCATTTAAAGTTCCAGTGATATCTTCCACCTGCAAACCAAGCCCAGTGTAAAAGCGGCTCAAGACTGGGCTCCATTGTATGTATGGCTTCACAGTTGACCAGTATGTAGACTACACTGGGTTAGCTGTACAGTATAAGTACTGTTCGTGAATTATACTTCCACAATATACATTTTTTTGAATGTATTTTTAAAATGTTTTTTTATGCAACACAATTTTTTAGGATAATTAATCAGTTGCAAAGCAGTGTTGGAATGATCATTTCTCTGTGACAGCGATACCACTTTCATTTCCTAGAACTGCTCATGTTGAATTTTTTTTGGACATAGATTTTATTTGTATATTTGGAAATGTATTTCATATTGTATTGTATTCTTGCGTACTTAGCATTTAGCTCAAAGCAACACTGTGCCGAACATCAACGCCATGCATGCTAACATGCTCACAACGACAATGCTAAAATGCTGAAGTTCATAAGGCAATGTTGACCACATTCAGTATCTTAGCTTAGCATGCTAACATTTGCTAATAAGCACTAGACACACAATGGGCAAGTGAGGCCGCAGGTATGTTAGTTTTGCAGGTTTTCGCATATAAATCAGAGTATTGGACACATTAAAAATGTGACCTGATGATGGTGCTAGTGGCAACGTCAGGATATCACAGAAGTACTAACAGTTCACCTCGAATTGTCTTCATCTCCACTGTAAAATTCATACAACATCAAAAATGCCAAAGAGTAATCTTTTAAAAATCCATCTGGTATATGACAACATATTTAACTTAAATTAACATTTTAATCTCCTGTGTAAATCCTTTAAATAGTTTCACAAAAAAATCCTCAACTTTATTGTGGCCCTAGAGGAAAAGGTCAGGAGATCAGGTCATGAGGATGCACCCTCTGCGCACCATGAATGGCTGTACAACATTCCATGACAAACAACGGTTGCTAAGATATTTCCTTCAGGAGGAAAGTGGTGAACCCACTGACCGCCCAAACGTCATTGCCATTCCTGGAGCTACTGCGCTAATGTGGCAAAAAAATAAATAAATCCACCTCTTGCCTGAGAATCCATGCTTCTTTTTTTTCCCTCCTCTCCTCTCAACTGTTGAAAATCTGTATTCTTGATGAAGTGAAAAAGTTGTAGCTCAACTCTAAATTTCCGCAGTGAGATTACCGAGACTCCGCAGCAATCCCATTTTACTCCTGTCCTGGCTTCACTGCTCTGGCCTCCAATCAAATTTAGCAGTGAACTTAAAATCCTTCTCATTACCTAACAGGCTTTACACAACTTGGCACCACCTTATATCAGCGAATTGCTGATCCTTTGTAATTCCATTAGGCCCCCGAGGTCTTCAGAGCGAGGTCTCTTAGTTGCACCGCACTCAAAGATTTTGAATCTAAGTAAGCAGGTTTTCACTGTGGGTCAGGACATGCAAACTCTTTTGGTTTCATTTATTTTCATTTCTGTTCCCTTTTTCCCCCTCTTGGATGTTCGTATCCCTCTTTTATATCATTTTCAGTTCATGGCGAGAGCATCTTTTTTTTTTTTTTTTACCTACTCTAAAAGTACGAACTCTGTGGTTATTCATTATTATTCCACCAATAAGCTATCAGTCATTTACAAAAGAATAATTTCCTTGCTTATTGTCAAGTAGACATGAGTTACATGTTCAGAGTTTACACATGTGCAACAGATCTGTTCTTGCCCTACTTGGGCAGGAAGCTGGAGGAAAATTAGACGAGCAGATGAGAGGGACATGCTTACATCACTGGAAAAAAAAAGAGCGGTGTGAAGCTGTTTATCAATTTCATAATTTCATAAACAGACAAGATAATCCTTTACAGCGCAAGGCAATCAGGCCACAAACCAACCGTGCATTGTCGAGCCAAAGGAATGTCAGGCAAACACAGGTGGTTTCCATTCAACTCCATCCAGCTGAGCAGAGAAACAGAATTATTATTAATTATTATATCTTTTCAGCAGTGAAACAACTAAAGAAACAAATGTTGCTGAGATCATGACATATTGATTCAATTAAGGAAGGGAAACGGTTATCAAATATATATGATGGTATTTGTCGTGTACTGCTTGCAGTTTTTAACTCTAGCAAGGTAGTAAAATAACTGCTTCACAATTGGCCTGGCATTGAAAGTGAATTTTAAAATATATTGAGCAGGACGCAGAAGGTCTCTCGATTAAAATGGGAAACCAAACAATGGAGCGCTGAAACAAGAGATAGCTTTGCTTACTGGTTGCTATAGAAGCAGAGGAAGCGGCCTCCGCTAAGCAGGAGGCCACGGGCGGCACCAACGCACGTTTCGGACTCACTGGCTGTTTGTGTTGATAATGGACTAGCTAATTATAACAAGCTATTAATCGGGCATCACAATACGTATTTCCTTTTTCACAATGTATTTTTCAAGGGCTGCTGGGGATATCTGCAGCGTGTGGCCTGCAAATGACTTTTGCAGAAGCCGAGATGTCTTGACAACAACCTGGTTCCTTCCCATTAAAACATAAAATGAACAAGTCTCCTAAGAGTCACATAAAAATCGCTTTGACTTTTCTCTGGCAGGTGAACGTATCGGAATGAGGAGTGGAACATTGGTTGATTAAAGCCACATCCAGTGCAGGGCTCTCGTCGTGATGAAGCGAGCAGCTGGGTGATAATACCACAGAAATGAATTCTTGTGATGGACTGGACTTTTGCTGTATATATCACAAGTACATCCTTAGATGTGCATATGTTGAGAACCCCCTTGACACCTCAGTGCATGGATATCATTAAACGTTCAAGTCTGATGGAGAGCAGTTGTGCTTGAAACGACACCTCGGTGCAATAAATAAGTGAACATCGGAGCCCTGCAGTGTGCAAGCTATTTATTCATTTTTCATTGTCTGCTCCCTTTCCTATTAGGTTAAGATGTGTAACACTCTTTCAAACTTTTATCAGAATTTCTTTTCCCATTGTGCTTTTTTTGCATTTTTCTGTAACTTCATATTTGACTCTCATTCTAAAATCTATTTTCTAGTGAAAGTTTTACTTCTTAAAACATTTTTTTTATCACTCAGATAGTATTAAACTAGGAGGAGATAGGTGGGCTCAGTTTTGGAGATACACTTCCTTAAACGTATTAATTCCATCATTTTTTACTCACAACCTACTATAATAATGGATAATAATAATAATAATAATAATAACAATAATGGAAGATTAGCATACACTGCTGCAATTTTAGGACTTTGTCTGTCTCTGTCATATCATCACCTTCTTAAACTAATGGCCTAAGTCATATTTTAAAGTTTTTCCAAAAACAGAAGAAAAAAAAAACTGAACCAAATATATAATATAATATATTCAAATTTTTTTTTTGAATCAGAAAAAATATAGAATATATAATATTCTATATTTGGTTCAGTTTTTTCTGTTTTTTGAAAAACTTTAAAATATGACTTAGGCCATTAGTTTAAGAAGGTGACGATATGACTTAAGTGCTCAATTTTAGTCACAGTTTTGTAGTTGGCAGTATTTTAAAAATCTGGAAGCAACTAAAACAATACATTAAGGCTGCAAAAGTCTATATGGACACTTCAATTTGTGAAAACCATTCCTTTATACCCGGCCTGAATGTCGTTTTTTCCACTTGGATACAGAGAGGTATCTGTTATATAAGTGATCTATATATTAAATGAACCTTTACACAGTTACGAGCCGTTTACAATATCATTGCATCAAGTTTTTTTCAGATATTTACAAATTCTATGTCAGGAAGCATACGCCTAACTTTGAAAAAAATCTTGAACAAGCAAGAGTCCCTGGAGGCAATGAATAAATTTGATCCTGTTACTCACTGGGGCGGACTTCCTTTTTTATCAGATCCTACATAACAGAGTTCTGTTGAAAACCTAAACAGGCATGGACCGACAAGCTGCACGTAGGAGTAACAGATGAGGTCTGGGACGAAGGTTTAAAGAGTATACATGATTGTTGGGCCCGTGTCAGACATAGTCTCATGACGTTTAAAACGTTACACAGACTGTATCATTCCAGGGAGAAGTCACACTTCGTTTTACGGATGTTTCCCCTGTTTGTAATCGATGTAAGTCTACGAAGTTATTTAACACATTCTCTCTGGTCATGCAGTAAACTTTACACATAAGCGGAACCTGATTCGCTCATAGCCATCCTTAGAGCAACAAGCTCCTCATCTGTTGTCAATAAGTATGAAAAAATGGCTGTTTTCTTTGGAATGGTGATTGCATAAAAGTTAATCTTCATGTGTGGGAAATGGACTCCGTACCCATGTAGGAGTTGTGGTTGAGAGAAATGGCAAACATATTAGATCTAGAGAGACTGAGATTTTATAATGAAGATAGAGGTGGTGTGTTCGATAAGATCTGGGACCCGGTGCTGAAATTGTTTTCAGTGAGGGAACTAGTGTTTTGTGTCCAGTGTAAAGCACCTTGCTGAGAAGCCTATATTCCTTTTTTTCTTTCTATGTACAGTATATACACTTTCAATGACACATTCATGACTGTTGCTATTGTAATTACCTTGGATGTGCTGTGTCCATTTATGTTTTCTTTTTCTTGTTTGTACGCCTACTATGCTTTTTTAAAATAAAACAAATACAACTTTTTAAAACATTAAACAAAAAGCACAAATCTGAATTATAAAGACAAAAAAGACATCAACGGAAACATAAATCTAGGTAAGTGCATGCGGCGCTCTCACCGCAGCAACCACCAAATGTCTGTGCTACGAAGGTGACCGTGTAGTACACTATAATACATGTTGTTATTAGCTCTTAACATTAAGTGTGTTCCCAGTCACCTTTCTTATGGGCTTTGTCAATTTGCTAATAAAAAAAAACCCCAACCTGATTGGTCCTCACTTCCTTCCTTCCTTTTGAGCAAAAATGCATTCAGCAGGTCAGCTGGAGCTGCTATGAAGCTTTATTGCTGGTCTCATGTCGAAGCCAGTTTCCGCTTTTAATAATGTTTCTCCATATGTTTCCCATAGCTCTTGGGTTAGCTCTTAGGTTCTGTTAAGGTTAGGCGTAGAAAACTTAATTGGTAGGGGCTTACGGCTAAGGTTGGGTTAAGGTAAAACACAATCAGTGGGGAAACAGATTTTGACACGACACAGATGTTTTTTTTTCCTGAAAACAAACCTGCATGTGACTACCAGGAAGCCTTGCTCAACTGTGGTCCTGGAAAACAAAGAATAAATTTGGTACTAAAAGGACATACATTTTTGACACCTCATTTTAGCTTTGGTGGAACTTTAGAATGCATTTTTAAATGGAAGGAAGATTGTCCCTACTTCTTAATTGAAGGATATAATAAAAAAATGTAAAAAACGTAAGCGGATGCAGTTTTTTTTTTTTGGGGGGGGGGTTCATGTGTTCGGTCATGTGTGCGTGTGTTTGTGTGTGTTTCTGTCCGTCTGTCCGTCTGTCCGCAACTAATCTCACACACTACTGGACCCATCAGCCAAAAAATGTTTGTGCTCATTTATGACTGTATGCTCAAGGACGTCTCGTGGGCTGCGGTGATTCACAATTCTTTGATTAAAAACTATTTTATCGACTGTTTCATACCGTCACTGACTGCTGACTCCTCACTCCTCTTAACGGTGCGGCAGGGGCCACAAGTGATCAACAACTGCCTCAGTAGCAAACGGAATTTCTTGCAACCTGTTAGACTAAGAACAAGCCTTGTCTGTTACATTTTGGTCTTTGTCGTGGCGCAAAAAAACTTACACCCTTAGAAAAGTTTGGTCTCATGAACCGGAGGATATGTTAGGATCCACGATAAGTCAGGCACGATACGAGATGAATATATCCTCGTTTTTGTTATATTCGCCGCCGTCTTGACTGTAAGGGAGCCTGGAGGGACAATCGAGTGAAACTCAACTCTTCTTTGTTAGCGAGGGGAGATGTAGACACTCCTGCAGGAGATTTGCACTCTACTGAGTGACCTTTTTCTAGTGAATCTTCTACTGCAATGAGCGTCTGCATACATTGGCACGTCAACACTTGTCACTGCATACATTCTATAAGTACAATCATTAAAATCGGGCAGCACACGGACGCCGTCTACCATTTGCAGATGACAACATTTCTGTTTGTCATGTTTAACACTGACAATCGCGGCCGCTTGGACACAGAACATAAAGATCAGCTTTCACAGTGCAGTCACATTAAAAGGGGATTGTTTCACTGCCTGCATGTAGAGGGAAAAGGATCACTCCAACCAATAACTCTTTCCGTCTACATGCAAGAGTTATTGGGGTATTCTAATAAGACAAATTAGAACTTGTATCCTTTAAAGACACAGGCCATAACATTCTGTTTGCCTATTAGTCTTTTTCATAATAGAAAACATAACTCACCATCACAATACCAGAAAACGTGCTTTCAATCATTGTAGATAAACAAATATCCCTGTTTGGCCTTTAGAGTGAGACCAGCCAAAGGACTTTGTTGTACTTCAATTTGAGTAGGCATCAAAGTTTCACAAATAGACCTAATTAGGAGCTTCTCTTACTAAAAAGATTAGATCTCTTGTAATGCTCTCCAGCTACAGCGATGAACCATGAGGATCACAGCGCCGCACCTGGCAGTGTTTCACGGCAGTTTAGTTACACAGACCTCTGTTCCTGCTCCAACCTAATGAGACGGAGTCAGAATGTTCTGATTAAAACAAAGCCTTTAGCAGCATTGCCGATCGTACATCATTAAAAGTATATTGTAGCAGAGAAGTCTTTGGAGGGATTGGGATAGATTGAAAAGTATAAAATCCAAACTCAGTTTCACATCCTTGGCAAGACATGGATAATTAGTATGTATTTCTTTATCTACCGTTACAGTCTGCAGTAAATACCTCATTCCAATCAAGTGACATCAACAACCACAAACCAAATAGAAAAATGGAGCTTTAACATAGCCGCTAACGTGCCACAGCATGGTGGATTGGCAATACTAAATAGGCTAAGTAGATTTAATTGTATTGACCTAAATGATGAGTGAAAAGGGGAACCGCTACTTTAAGCCACTTGAAGTCCAGAATGGGAATCGAAATTACATTTTTTTAACCAATACAAAAAATGGTAAGCTAATGCAGAAATACTCAGGTTTGTGCACAAACATTATTTTATGGCAGTTCTGTAAAATATGAGCTGTGAACATTTGTTTTAATTTCTCAGTGTCTTACTCACACACACGCACGCACACACACACACGCACACACACACACACACACACACGTACATTTAATTTGCATAGTATATTTGCATACTACAGTTGCATTGCATTAGTTAGTTTCATACACAGCTGGTACCACATTAGCATTTCCCATCATGCCGCACACAAGCATCCTTTCAGCGACAATGACAACAAGCGATACCTCAAACTGAATGCAGCCAAGTGAGACTAATACAGGAACACAATAGCACATCATCAACAGTAACAATTTTATAAAAGGAAGCGCTGTGATTGGCCGCACTAAATAGTAAACCTTGTTCTCCTGTTTTATCATCGGAAATCCCCCGCTGAGCATGACAACAACATGTTCCACCAAGAAAAGCAAAACAAATCAAAATAAAAGAAGACAAAAAACAAACTGTCACAATAACAGTCATTTTTTGGATGTGTTCCCAAAAACTGTTATCAGGCTCCCAGTTTTCACACACTTAAGCCCCAGCCAGCCAGGCCCCGTCACTCGCCATCTTGTCCTGAGTGCTGAGAGGCCCGTGCTTCTGGTTTCCAAAATAAGTCATCAACAGGAGCCTCTCTGTGGGACGAGACAAAGGGAGGCTGATAGGAGCCCAGAGCTCTCACATTATGGCCCCCAAACAGCTGAAGACAACCGCAACAGGCTGAAGCTCTGCTGGACTATAGCATTTGAATAGGGATATCGGAGTCTTAAAGCACTTCTAACCATGAAAAAGCCTTTAAATGCTTAGCATCAGGCCAAAACAAGTACAGTACATTTTGTTCCCAAAAATTCCCCCATCTAACCCCCCCATCCACACACCCCCCCTACTCATGTCATTGGATGTGAAGTAAGCCTGTAATACTGGCATACCCTAT
>CALSCE010010700.1:3026046-3050489 GCA_943593645.1 Bovichtus variegatus
CACACACACACACACACACACACACACACACACACACACACACACACGTATACACACACAAACAGATTGAAACACTGAAGCCTCAAACATGGACACAGACTGGAAGTACTCCCAAAAAGAATGTGGGTAAACATGTCCTATAAGTAGATGTCATATGTTCTATAAGTAGACGTCAGTACACCGAGGCATCTAATAAAAATGTTTTGGAATATGTCATGCGGAAAATAATAACTCCAGGGAAGGGAGCTGTTTTTCATACACAAAATGATGTACTGATAGTGGTTATGAAAGAGCTTCCAGCGCAGCAACAGATCCACAAATGCGGTGCGGAATTATAAAGCTCTCCGTTTCCTCACATATGCATCGAACTATGATAATTTCCTCATAGCTTTGTTATTTTAGTCTCACCTTCCTGTATTCTTAGCGCTTTCAATCCAAGGCAGGAAACTGCAAGACAATACCCCATCCCTGCAAACAAAGAATCTGAAGTTAACATTAAGGATGGAGTCAAGAAATTGGATCGTATTTCTGGTCAGGTCAGGGTCAAAAACTGCCCTGGATGTTAATAAGATATGGTGATTTAACAATCCTTTATGCTGTTGTTTCCATTCTACAGCAAATAAACAGCTTGTTATCCCTGGGAATTACATTCATACTGGACGATTCCTCAACTCATGATTTACATCCAGTGTTCAATGCAGTGCAGAAAGTGTGTAGTATGTAGCAAAGTAAGAGTGTGGAGGTTGCGGTGGTCGATGTTCAACTTGCAGAATCCCATCTATAGAGCTGACATTAACATTCTCCTTTTTCTTAACCATATCTGCATGTTGTTGAGAAAGGCTAATAGCTTTGTTGCAAATGTCAGTGGAATTCTGAATTAGGTTTTTCTTATTTCTGGAACGAGAAGCCGGAAGTTCTGGACTCACTTTGGCTCTCTATGAATGTGCGTGATTGTGCGAAATTTTATTGGAATCCATCCAACAATTGTTGAGGTACAGTATTTCGGTCTGCATCATTGGATCGGACCAATCAGTGTCCTGTGAGGAGCTACTGGCAGTTAAGCACGTGATTTAGGTGTGTGTGACGACACAGAGACGGGACAACAATGGCGACTCCTACAGTCATCTTCTTTCTTCATTGAAAGAAGAGCAAAGAATGGTACTGAAGGCTTTTCTCGATGGAAAAGATGTTTTCGCTCTTCTCCCGACTGGCTTCAGCAAGAGTTTGATTTGCCAACTGGCTCCGCTTGTAGTGAAGGATCCCATATCAATTCTCAAATGGTGGTTGCATTGGTTGAAGTTAGCCTGTGATAGATGGTGATAGACAGATGGTTCATCCAATCACCTGTCGAGAATTTTTTTAAAGTGCCTTTTTCCAAACAGTTTCCAATGACGGCTTCTCAGATGCCTCAGGTTCAAAGGGGTGGACTGACTGATCAAGCAATATTGCCATCCGTAGAGCCACACTGCTAGTGTATACACTCAATAGACACAACTATCAGGTTAAAAACAACTCAATAAAATAAAATTGAAAAATCTGTTAGACCCATGTCTGAACCTAACCCTGGTTGCCAGTGATGTATCCGTGAAAGTAGTGCTAGTAGTGATGTTTTAATGCCACACTTGTGTACAAAATCTCCAGTTCTTCCATAAAAAGCCAGTCTCTTGTGCCAGATTGCATACATAAGCTTCTCAGTAATGCCTAGTGTACATTATGACCTCACATTTCATCCACAGCACTTGTGTTAGTTGACTTTGCCCCTTGGAAGTACTTACGCCACTCCATCAGCACATGAAATATTGCTGCTGAGCATTGCTTATGGGAGTTAAGCTGAAGAGTCTGCTTTGTGAGCAATAACCTTGTGCTGTTTGAACAAACTTTGAGTGAGGTGGCTATGTTGTATGGCTCTGTTTGTATGCACAAATGGAATGCAGCCCTAACTTGTCCTTCGAAGCATCCTTGTTTGAGTCAGGGACTCTTAAAGCAGTTCATTTCAGTTCATTCTGTTCAAGAAAATCTCTCCTTTTCTTCAAGTTGGTTTCGGTGATGGCCCTTGTTCGTTTTATTCTATTGCAAAGGAAGGAGGAGGGGGGGATCCTTCAACATCCCGGTCATGGATTAGGTTCTTAGTGGATGACATCATTTTCTGGGGCTTTGCCCTGCTATGTAGCATTGTGCTGCCCTTGGATAAGGGGGAGCGCTGGCAAGGACGCACTCAGTCCACAAACAATATCAGTCTGGAACAGAGATTGCCACCTCTCAGATTTTCCTTTGGGCCTAGAACCAGCAGGTTGTAAAAGCATACTAATTTATTTCCCCCAAATGACTTTTCTTCTGAAACCAAATGCGCTTTCTGATGTGTTCTTCTCTATATCATTATTCATGGTAGTGACACTTTGGATATACCTGGATTTCTCGTTTCGGGAAATCAAAAGGATTACGTCAGAGTTGCATTCAAAGACTTTTGTGATCAAAGCTGACAATGGGGAACTTAAAAAGATGGTTGTTACAACACTTGAGTAAAACAACCACTTAGCTTGGTTTTGACAACTACTGCTTTAGTAAAGACACAAAGCACAAAGAAGATTAATCAGAGAGATGTTCATTGATATTATTCCATATAATTCAATGTCCTCCTTTTTGTAAGAGGACATTGAATTATATGGAATCACTAGTATTTTCACCTTGTACAAATACACTATTTTACTGTTGGACACTTAACAGCCAACAGACACATATCTACTGACTTCTGGTTTCCCACTTCAGGGAGCTCTCGGATATTACCAGAGGAAGAGCAAAATCAGGCTATCTGCAATTGCAGGATTAGTTTTAAGCCGTTAGTGAAATCCAGTTGTGCAGAGCTTTGTGTGCTTCACTGTGAGTGTAGCAAGAAGTAGCTAATGAGATAACGCTCCCCTGTGAAATGAACTTCCAACCTGCAGATGGTACTGAGTCAAGAGTTTGACTTAAATTTGAGCTATGGGTAGATGACATCATCTCTAAGTTTCATTACTACTTTTTGCTGCTACAAAGCTGTGTGTATATTTTATAGTGACCACAAATATTTGAACTAATCCTTAATGTCGCATTTGACACCTTACAAAACCTTAAAATAAACTGCTGTTTTTTCATGCATGACCCTTCAACAATGAAATAATAACTCTAACAGATGGGAGAATTTCTTGATTTTTCTTTAAAAAAATGATTGCTTTAAGCGGTAAGCAGATATGAAGGAACAGTATTTAAGAAACGTATCAAAAAAATGTGTTTCTCAAAAAAAAAGTTTTATTTTAACATGTCCCTTGTAATGATATCGGGTCAATCTTTTCAACAAAAAGTACATCATAGTGTAGTACAGTTATGTTATAAAATTAAAATTACTTTTAAGATATGTCATATCAAAAGGTATTGTCCATATGTGTGCATGTGTGTGTGTGTGTGTGTGTGTGTGCGCGTGTGTGCATGTGTGTGAGTGTGTGTGTGTGTAAAATCAAATTATGCATGTCTGACACTTCCGGAATAAATTTCAACAAAATCTTTTCTGCCCCACGCCGTGTTCTGTGTCCTGATGTATGGATATGGTTGAACATGAGAAGAAGCACGACATGTGCATTTTGAAACACTTAAAATGAACACACTCTCCTAAAATCTTTATATTATATAGATGAGACTCGCATAAAATAAAAATAAAAACAACATCCTTGTGAAGAACACAATCAATATGTCTTAATTTTATCACTTATCTTCCTTACTGCCATAAAACGTGTTTGCCGCAGTTTTGAAAATATGATGTTACATCACCAGAAAGCCCAGGATGTACTTTTCACAGTAAATTAGGACTCAAATAAACTGCATGCATGGTGTTATATGGACCTAAGAGTCATATCCCTACACAGAGGACACGTGCATTGCCGTGTCTCATATGCCGCCATGCTGGACAGGAGGCTCCTGCCTTTTTACTGGACACTGGAGAAGTAATCTGGACTGTGGACCAGAGAGGCTATGGGAGTTTGCTCATCCAGTTTACGTGCATGTTGTAGTCTTGGTGAAGCTTTATAACTATATATCTGCACGGTTGATGTGTCCTGTGGGATTACTCTGAGAGTAAATAGTGTGCCTTCAGGTTTTTTTTCTTCTTTTTTTGCGAGTTGGATTGTTCCCTGGCTAAGCTGCCTGTTACCTCCACTATGCAGGTTTTCAGATCAGATTGAAAAGTTTGCTGCTGTCGTTCCTTCAACATTAAAGACTTGACATTTGGCTGATGAAAAGCAGTCGTGAGTTTTTATGATATTTCCTTGCTTTATTTATTTGGGATGTTTGATATTCTGGCGATCATCTTGAATAATTAGATGCAGTTCTATGCACATCCTATTGATTAGAATTCCAAGCAGTGATTGTAATTATTCATGAACGCTGCACATGTTGAACAAACGTCAAATCGAAAAAAACAAGTTGCTATCAAAGGGTTTAATGTTTGATATCTGACTAATTAAAGTGGAGCTTGGATGGCGAGAAGAAGTGCAAGAGTGCAAAATTGGAGCCAAGTCAAACGGCAATACTTGTGGTTGAAACATCTGCATTTGTTTGCATACGGGTGCTATTTATAACCATTTATTTGATACGCTCTGGTATATTTAAGGATTTATATTTGGTCAATTCTGGATTAATCTCTGTTGTGGAAAACACACTGTGGCTATGAACCTCATCCAAACAAGGGAGGGGAGTTCTGGATCTGTTATTGCATGTGTGCTGTGCCTGACCAAACACATAAGAACTCACATAAATTCAAAATTGAAGCGTAACACATGGCAGATGATGAACTTCACTTCCAAATCTAACTTCGGTAACAAATGATCGTCGTGTTAAATTCCAGGCGAGAGCGGGACGACTTGACTTCCAGGCCGTTGCCGCTGCATTTGGAAAGAGCTGGAACGCAGCCCTTGAGACTCATATGAAACACGTTGAAGTTAAAAACCGCAGAGTGGTAGAGCGGGTGAAGGGAAGACCAAATTTGGAGGTTGAGGAGTGTGTGTGTGTGCGTGTACATCTGTGTGTGTGTCTGCATGTGTGTACATGTTTGTGTCTCAGTGGCCTGTGTGTTTGAGATGGAGATAGAGGGAGCAGACAGCATTCAGTGAGGCACAAGATGTCACAGATGTGAGGAGAGAAAGTGCACATTCAGCTTTTCCCAGGGAGGGGGATAAGTGCTTAGACAGTTGGAGTTAGAAGATGCAGGTGGTGCTGCCGAACGTGCTGGTAAGCGGCTAACAAGTCTAATCAGGTCTTATCTGGCTCTGCTACAATTTCATGCCTGTTTGAACCAAGTGGGCCATGTTCCTCAGATCTTTGCTGGAGGATTTTATCTGGGCATCTTAAAGCTGTGGAAGAAGAAGATTATTTGGGGGTGATTGTAGTGTGTGCAAGAGATATGATTTCTACAATGACGTCTCAATACCTTCTCAATACGGGACAGTATTTTAACCCCGTATATTTTTTTAAAGTTGCTCTGATGTCATTAAATGGCTTAGAGGATAACAATGTCTGCGTCCAAAGACTTCCGTAAAATTATTATATATTAATATTTTCGACATTTCAGTGAGTCTTTTTACCAACTTTAATACTAAATATTGAAAAAATGACATCATCATCTTTTTTTATTTAAAAAGGCTCATTTATAATGTACTTCGAATATTAAAAGGGGTAAAGATTTTACAAAATCATTTACAATACAAAAATCCAGAGGGGACACAGAATTCGCAATATAAACACTGTTGCGTAAATATATATATATTTTTTTTTGTAACAACTCTGACTGACTGGAAATTAATCATCAGTTTACTTTAATTTCTCAACTCTTTTCTCTTCTATCACAGGAACCATTTTCTGAGGATCTTTGTTTTGACTGTAGTGAACAATGCTTTAGGCGACTTTAGGATGTGTGGGTAAAAAAAAACAGTCTGAACAGAGCTGCTTCTTTGAATAAAAAAATAAAAGAAAGAGTCTTTGGCTGTGGCCAGGAGTTTGAAAATACTATGGACTTCAAGGACGACAACATTACATTTCAACATTTCTGCCTTTTGAGCATATTCAGCCTGTGGTTAAAAAAACATTATTGGCAGGAAGTTCTAGAGCTGCTATCTACAAGGCCACAAGACAATTCTGTAAAAGTTGTGTGTCTGGGTTCATTTTGAACAAGGCCAACCACCTGTATGTTACAACGTTAAACAAGAGTTTTCACACTCAGATTAAGGAACACCTAAACAGATTATAAAGGGAAAAAATGGACATATACAGTAAAGTAGAGCTACATTGTTACTTTGTCTCAACCATGGATGTATTAGAAAAACTGGATAACGGACCCAAAGATGGCGCCTATTCAGTCCAATGAGAATTGATTGCCTTAAGTTTTCTAGCTTTCGGTTTAAATTCTGGGATATGTGGCCCAATAAATATGCTGAATAGTGTTTCCTACAGCTGGCTCAAGCCGTCAGTCGGTCATAATGGAACTTGTTTGCCGTCCGAGGTGTCCTGACTTTTTTATATTGGTATTCTATTGGGAAAATGCTTTTTAGGCCGCAGGAGGATTTTTCAGTGCAATACTGTAAAGAATTGGAAGCAAAACTGAGCGCCAGCGCCGTGTCTATTTCTTATATCCATGCCTGCACGGACCTTGAATAAAACGTAATTTCTTCAGGTTCCTGTTGCCTGCAGTCTCTTGGGCTTGAGTCCACCTGCTCCACTCTTCAGGACGAAAATAGTGGACATGGCAGAATGGGTTTCACATTCAGGATCAATGGAACCAATGTTCCAAATATTCTCTTCGTTACCAAGGATCAGAACTCAATAACCAGTGCATGATAAAGAGCCATGCTACTGATAATCATCAATAAAATAAAGGAAAAAGGCTGATGAAGGGTGACCTCATCAAATATCTCCAACTCTGTAACACCAGTAGAAATCCCCTTAAAGTCCACTGAAATAACAATTTGAGCTGTTTCGACTTATCACATTTCTTAGAGCTACAAGAATAACTGACCATAGCGCAATGTGTAATTCTGTTGTATTTGTTTTTCAAACCAATTTAAACCTCCGAATGACTATTTCTCGGAACAATATATGTCTGCCCGTCCACATGCAAAGTCTAATTCCTGGTATGGTAAAGTCAATAAAGGGTCATAGCAAAACCAAAGCAGCCATCTGCATTGTGAGCTTAACTGAGTACTAAAAAGACGTGAACGATGTGTTCTGCGTGTTTGCTTTTTTTAAAACTTGATTTGACCACTTTGGATTATTGTTGTGGTATGCTTGATCATTTTTCAAGTGGAGCGTGCGCATAAACTGACCCCGACAAAAATGAACTCGATGACTTCAACTGTTGTATTTTGTCTGACAAACCACATTCATATCTGGAGGTCAGCTCAATAAATATCAAACACATTCAGATGACTCCCTGAACTTCAACAAACAAGACAGGGAATTAATTCTTGCTTGTGCAACAGCAGCCTGGTAAGAAAGTATTTTGTGCCTCTGATGAGTGCATAATTCCTCTTCTCATGTGTTTGTACAAAAATTTCATGACCTTGCCTCCCCTCTGTAATCTTCCGACAACCTTCTGACATCCTCGATAAAAGAGTTAATGTGGGAATGCATGTATGTGAACTCCAAGGCCTATTTTTATTGCTGTCTGCTCCAAGTGGGACTCATAACCACACCTAAAACTACAACGCAGTATATACAGCGTTACTGAAGAGGTGGAAGAGTGGAATAGAGATGCGAGAAACAGGTTCTTCTTAAGTACAGCATTGGGCTCCTTCTTGGGAAAATATTTCAGCTATCTAGCAATATTTCAGAATCAGACCGACAGAATCGGACCATCAGAAAGGTCGGGGGGATAACAAAGACTGCAGTACCTCTGCATTTTGAGTTTGAATCTGATTAATGGAATTGCTTCCACAGCTTGGAGATTTCTTAGCGGTAGGTGTAGCATCTCAACATTGTTAAGTTGTGAATGGCACAGTTGCAGATACCGATCCCCCGGGAACAGTGCTTGGCTTTGAGTCAATTTTGATATAGTGGCTTAAGTCGGAATTACAGGTCACTTGACGCCCACTGGCCCAAATTTGTAGCTTACCACTGTTTGGTCAAGGAAACAAAACTGAATACCCACCTCCCAATCAAATCAGCTTACATGAACATGATGTCTGGCTAAATTAATAGTAAAAAATGGCAATTCAATCTGATGTTTGGCAGTTTCATGTTGTGGAGTCATTTAAAGCTGGGGAAGGCAATGTTGTAGAAACCAGCTAGAGTCATAGTGCTTTCACATGGTCCTTGGTTGGTCCCGTTTCCCGAGTTAGGAAGTCGTTCTTCCATCTTGGTTGTGTTCATGAGCTCATGACTCGTAATGTGGAAACAATATGGATGCTACAAAGAAGATGTGTTGTATTCTATTGATCAGAGCGTTTTAACAACGCATTGGTAGCTGTTCCCAGTATTTGCGTGACAACAAAGAGCAAAGGAAATGGATCATTTCACTCAACGTGGACAGCAACTAATGGTTACAACCTAATACCATATTACAAATTACATGTGAGCAAAACATTTAAATATGCAATACCTAAATTAATAAATTATTTCCTACCATCAACCTGACATTCATTTTCGTACAACATGTTTCTCAGTAATGACATCAACTCGGCAAGTCGTGTACCAAAATGTTGGCCAATCTTTGAGTTGTTGTTCCAACTTACATAGCTGTTCATGTGATTTTTTTTCCCACAAGGAACTTATTTCCGATTTTTTCGACACCACATTTATGCAGCATGAGCTAAATTTTGAAATTATACAGCACCATTGATTGCTGTTTTGTTTACATGGCTGTTCATTAATATATTTCCTAACCACCTAATTCTGAACAATTTGGTGATATATTTAAAGTGAGGGCTACATTTTTGCTCAGACTGTGCTCATGACTAATTAACCAAGAAAAAAGATCTGTTATGGGAGAGAAATGCCATGTAATACACTATGTGGGAGGTCTTTAAATAAAAGTTTGTGTGATATCTACTTTCTCGAACCTCCAACAATCAACATTGCTTATGAAGGCGTAACGTTCTATAACAAGCGTAAGGAAGTAACTCATTAATACCAGAAAAACTGCATGGTATTCCAAAAAGGATAGGACAAAGTTTACAAGGCCGTGAAGGGAGGGCTGAGAAGCCTGTTAAATGTGACTCGTCCAGATAAGTAATTGCTGCTGATTTTGCCAAAGACCTAACATCATAAAAACAGCATCCATTTAAAACTGGCTTGGCACTCACATACACACCACCTCCCTAATGTGAACAATATGAGAAAGTCAAATAAGGGTTTGCAGCATTTTAATACATACACCAGGTGGTCTCTTTAAAAATCAGATTGAGAATAATAATGATAAAACCAAACTTTTGCAGTTTTGGATAGATGATCGTCAGCATCAAGAAACTGTAGAAAATGTTGCACTTAATAGGATGATGAAGGTTTTTGATGAAGGTGATATTTGATATTTTGGGAAATATGTGTATTTGCCGTCTTGGTGAGAGTAAGACAACAAGATCGATACCCCTCTCATGTCTGCCCATTAATTGTGAAACTATAGCAGCCATTTAGCTTAGCTTAGCATAAAGGCTGGAAACAGGGGGAAACAGCTAGCCTGGCTCTGCACAAAAGTCAATCACCTTAGTGAACTTTAGAGGTGCGAGTGGGCTGATTTGGTTACCTTCAGGCAGTCAGGCTTGCTGTTTCCATGTTTTCTGTCTTTATACTCAGCTAACTTTGCCGGCTGCTGGCTGCAGCTTCATATTTTACAGGGATCAATCTTCTCATAGGCTCGTTCACTTTGGTGGAAATTCTATTTCCTAAAATGGCATACTATTGATTTCAAACACATCAAAACTAAATAACCATTACAGTTTCTGTTTTTTATCATGTGCACACCAAAAGACTATAGGGCTTTCTGAATAGGTTGCCTTTCTCCCTTTTTCACTGGGCCTTGTTCTCCAACATTAATGGTATTTTTGTGTTTGCTTAATTACTCATTTCAGTCCAATGTTTTAGTTTATTTGATACATTATCAACGAAGGTACGTATAATATTTGCTGTGCTCGTTGATATGGATGAGTGCCCATGGATTGGATGGAGTCGTGAGCAGCAACTTAGAGATCTCGTGTTAATGGTTTGTTCATTATTCTGTGTGATTCGGATGCTCGCTCGGTTCAGCTCCCCCTACTTACCTGGGCAGGTGATAGGTTCCAGTTAGGTGAGGCTGAGAAGGTAACATGACATTCACTGGAGTAAGAGGGTGCAAAGGAGTTGTCAGCTTGCTGTGCGGCTGCAGTTTTAATTAGTTTGGGGTTCTTTTTCTTCATTTTAACTTAGTTTTATTACAATTCCTGGGTTTCAATTGTGCCCTCTTTGTTTCAGTAAACTTTTTGTAAATAAATGCCACTTTTTTTGACTACTCCTGCTCAGCACCCTGGTTCTTTAACATCCCTTTTTAAAGTTTTCCACTGCCAAACCACCTCATTTGCCCCTTTTATATAGGGTGGTGGGTGGCACGACAGGATTTAGTCTAGCCATTTTATGAAAATTGTCACTCACATGTCAAAGGCTAGAACCACCATGCACAGCAGGACCCCTGTCCCACAGGATCGCCAAAATCCCCCACTTTGTAATGGTTAGTTCGTAGTTATCCGATTACTTATACCTAAATGGGGAATATGTACTATTAAAGCACAATATCAACTGACATGATAACAGCCTTCAGGTGATTGTTTTATTACATGATCGTGTGGCCTTGTGCCAACATTTTAGGTTCTAGGTGTCTTTATTATTTCAGGTGATGCTGCACCCACATGGTGCATATTTTCCAAATGAATTTGTGTTTAATCAATATTGTCATCCAGCAAACTTGGAGCCATGCAATATAGATGTTTGCCCCGGGAAACCTAGAAGGTTAATCACCTGCCAAATCTCAGCACTCACCCTCAACCAACCCTCAATACCTAGAGGAAGAATACCAGTTCTCACTCGTGCAACTTTGGCTTTTAGATAAGCCAGCTGTAGCAATTAAAAGTAAATACAAAAAAAAAGTAAGTTGGACCATGAAAGACTACAAACTGTGGTCTGTTATGTACTTGGCCTGAAGAACACATTATAGAATTTGTTTCTATTTGTATCGTTAGAACCTAGTCCTTTTTGCTGCACTTAACAAGATGGATGGAATTTAGTTTTAGCAGTTTAAGGTTGTACTGTGGCTCCTAACAAACATCTCCTCATAAGTAATCCAGTTTGCAGCTGGTCACAGAGGCGTTGCTCTCATGACACTGCGTAGATGTTTCTGGACCAAAGCTCTGGAGGAACACAGAACCAGTGGTGCCTCCCGCAAAGAGATAATATGCCTAATGGGGCAATGCACTTTGTTGCAGTTGTTTTTTATTCTATATTGTCCTTGGTTCAAGAGAGATTAGAGAAAATTGATTTACTGTCTCCTTTACTTTGGATTTCTTTCATTTCTCACCCACTTGGGACATAGCCTTCCCAGACCAAATATAATTTGTTGTTATCTGCTGCCAATAGTCTGTCAGTGGCCCTCTTTGTGTTCTGTCACATTCAGCAGGCCCTTTCTGAAGGATCCAATGATGGATGGGAGTGAACAGCAGAAACGGACAAAATGCCTCACGCTGCAGTCTGTTTCTAGTAAAAGTTTTATGAGCATGTCCTCTCCCTCATTGATGTGATGTCAAGTGACTCAGTGCACAAAAAGCAGCAATCAATCATGTGACACCTATGGAAGGAAGTGGCCCAGGCTCTAAAGCTGACATGTTGACACATTATGCAAAAATGGGAAAAATCAAAGTGGAGATTGATGCTGCAAAGATTCTATTTTACAAGAGGTCTGGGAAACAGTGTTTGGGTTTTTCATTCTTGGAAAAAAGGGGAAAAAAAAAACACAATAAACTGAGCCACATCTGTATTTTTTGTTATGACAGAGTTGTGTTACATGAACATCTGGGTCGCGGGGGGGGATGAAATTAAATTGTCTTTTCAAAGAAAAACATTGTGGAAAATTCAACCCCAGTGTTATTATGATGACTTGACAATTACACAACAAAAGTTTAAAAAAAAAAGAAATCACAATTTGAATGTTATCTGCAATTGTGTGGACCACTCTAAGGGTAGTTAAATAAAGCAGAACATTTGATTCAGGTGCAGCTTTTGTGGGTGGGGATTATAAAGTAATCGTGGAAATGACTGTTTCCCTGTTGCTTTGTGCCAAACGGGGACGCAACATTGGAAGAATTCAAGGAACTTTTCCTGCTTTTCCTAAGCTGACAATGTTCAAAATCTTCCCATGTGTGTCTAAGTCTTATTCCAAATGAGTGGGAAGCTTTATATTAACACAGAAGGGCGGATCAGAAGGCCTACATAGCCATGCTCTCACCCCACAGCAATTCAGACTTTAATGTAACAACACATAAACGTTTCACTGAAGTCTAATGGGGGAAAAGCCTTAAGAGTCCAGTGAGTCTTAACATGGTCCCCAGTTAACAGTGGTCAATGACATGCAGAATATTTGACTTCGTCGCTCCCCTGCTGTCCCTGAGCTTTGTGTCCTCCAACTCCTCCCTCAGTGAGAGCTTGTTAATTCTTGCAGGCTGGTTCCACATTGCCACACCATCAGTCCAACACAAAAACAGTAAGGCATTGTTCAATCCAAGGGACATTTTGGAAGTCTGTGTGTGGGCTAGTTAACTATAGCTCAGGCTGGTACCCTTTCTTTTAAACAACATTTACAAATTATCAGCAACTTCTTACAACTAGAGCTCATTAGTCTTTTGTATTGTCCTTCCTAAAGAAAAACAACGCCATGACGTTGTTTTAACGGCTAAATTGTAGCCATGGCATTTGCCAGTTGCTTTGTCAGGCTCCGTTGCCGCATTGTGGTGAGCATGGATGTCAAACAATAGCCCTTTTTTGAGTCACATCCCCAGAACTGTAAACCTATGAATCACTGTGGCTTTTTCTTGTCCTTCAAGGCGTTGTTTGGGTACAAGGAATTCAGGCCTTGGCAGCTCATTTGTGAACAAAAGCTGACGCTTCAGATTAGGTCTGCATTACCATTTGTGCTCATCACAATGCTACCCTCCCAAATGACACCCGAACCTTCGTCACTGCTCCATAATGGCAATTTTGCCTCCACCTGTTTATCTTTGCTCCATCACTTGATTGAGTCTAGTATGCGCAATGCTTGGTGCACACAGCGAGCCAGGAAAATCAGGACGCAGCCTCTATCCAGAGGATGCCAAAACTAATTCACACTCAGAGACGTCAGCTCTAAGTGTTATTTATTGCATGTTATTCTAATGACACATGGCCATGCCTTTTTTGGCTTCTTTTCAAGGACTTGCATTGTGTATAGGCCTTCCACGCTGAAATGAAGGAACGAGTTGGTCACACATACACTTATTAGAATGCAATATAATGTATCCAAACCTATACTACCACACGTCAAACGTTAATATGTGTTTAAAACTGAGGGCTCGACAGAAGTTTCATCTTACTGAAAATACACTGACACCATGACTGCACAGAAGCTACCCTCTTTCAGATTGAATGGATTGGTGGTAAACCTAAATGTCTACAAAATCGGCTTGTCACCAGACGTTTGCCGCAGAGAATACCCAGAACCGTGATCAAAGTGCGCTGGAGCGAGGCCGCAGCAGGAGACTATGAGGCAAGACGTTTGCATGTGTGGCCCATGTTGTGGCCTGGAATCACAACAAGCATAACGTATGAAGTGTCTTTTATGTGCAACTCTCTGGTTTTTATCATTGTGAAGTATCGATTCAAGTGCGTGATTCTCATCAAATCCACTCACAATTGTTCATATTTATGCTTGAACACAGTCTGCTCTGCATAACTTCTAACACAGACCTACGTGGGTAATATAGCTATGTGAAGTGCTTGCCATCATTAGAGAAGTAATGGCTAAAATGTCATGGTATGACAGGTCTTCTCTTCTTTATTTTCAGGATTTATTTGTCTTAAAGTTATATACCATTGTTTTTTTTATGTTTTTTCCATGAAATGTGATAGCTGCCGAATGAACTAATATACATTTTGATAAATTACAAAGGGGAAACGATGGGTCTGGCCATATTTCTTTGAGGCAGTTTCCCCAAGGGAGGAGATGTGAGAATGCCCAACTTGACTTCAAGGAAAGACAACATGGTTTCTCGCCCCGCTCCGGCGGCATTCACACGCGAGCTCTCCTAAAACAATACTGAGGAGCAGTCAGCTTCATTTACCGTGATAAAGACAAACACAGCTTTTTCTCCTACGCTCTGATGGGTGAGTACTCGTCAGAGAATGTTGTAGTACATATTTCCACTCAATGTTTCCATTACTAGTTCTGATGACTAACAGTGGTTCATGGGTGTCAGTGTTGTCATCCGCTTGGCAGTGACAGAGACAAGGCCTTATCACCACGCTACTTTGTCTCCATGTTGTCCAAATATCCATTCCTGTCAGCCTACATCTTTTTGTTTTTCACTCTATCTTGATGTTTTCTTGTCAGCTGACCCACCACCTCCTCATCTCCTGTACAGTGTCGGTGCTCGTCATCGTACCCTCAGGGAGTATCAGGCTTCTAACCTCATTGAGGTGTAACTTCTCCCTGAACCAAGAGGATCCTGCTTCCGTCAGTAGGAAACAAAAGTGTTAAGAGTCATAACCACAAGAGCCGTTAAGAGAACTGTTGTGGTTAAATGAGTAGGCCCTTAGATCACCGTAGGATTCGTTGACGGCACTGTTTTTCTCTGCATTCCTATGACCCGGAGCCCAGAAATTGTAACCATCCTCAAGAGTTTTTAACTTTATTTTATTTAGAATCCACTCATCCGTACTTACAAGTTACAGTTTCATTAGTCATGTCTGCCTGAAATGTTTTGTTTGCAGAACTACTGTCTTTGCAAAACACAAGTATTACTTTCAGATAGTAGCAGGATTGTAATACTCAAAATATTTCAACACATTTTTTAAAGAAATTGATTTTAAAATGTTCTGTTGCAATTGCAGCTGATTGCAATATATTTATTTATATATATGTATGTATATATATATATATATATACAGTATATATGTATGTGTTTATATATATAAGTATATATATATATTTATGTGTATATATATGTACATGTATGTATGTATGTATGTATGTGTATATATATACTGTGTGTATATATATATATATATATATTAAACAACAAATCTAATGAAATGTTCTGAAGCCACCAATAAATTAAATTGTATGAGTCAAGTATCAACAAGTATTGCCCACAAAACCGAATATAGCAATTATACTATATTAACATAATTTTTCGTTCTTTGTCAAAGTCTATAATCCCACCACACATCCTGCTGCCATATAGCTGAAAATAGTGCCAAACAAAAGCCCCATTTACTACTTCTTCAGAAACTTTGGCTAAAAACTACAGTGCCTAGCTGTTTTAGTATATTACTAACGTTAAGGAAAACACAAAAAAACCCAATATATTTCACGTTTTTCAACCCTGTTTTTAAAGATTAGGTTATTCAGTAGGAACCAAAGGGCTGGAGAGTTCCTCTGACAGTGTAGGAATGTTGGAAAACATTAGGAGACAGCTTTTGGTACATTGTCTTTTGAATTGTCTAAACATGGTTTCAGTCTTTCCATGGGATTTGTTGACAATAACAAAAATCTAGAATAGCGCCAGTTGTATCATCATCAGATTAGTGGGGCAGCAAGACCACAGACCCTGATGCTGTGTTTTCTCTGCTGTGACACGTGTGTGTGGTTTGTCACAGCACAATGTGTCCCTGAACAGTCTGGAGGTGAAGGTTATACAATAAACTGTTAAGTTTACTTAGTACTTTAAGGTGGGATAACTATCCCTTTTTAAAAAGACATAGCCCTAACAGATCACCACATCAAGGGTCATGTGCTGGTTTGTTGTTTTAAAAAGTTTTCCACTCATTATTTGTCTTTTGAAAAAACTGAAAGTGTTTCATTTAATATATATTTTACATGTTGCTGGGGGGTAGGGGCCTTCTGAAACCCGAAGCACATTTTTTAATCCACCATACCCTGTAAATCTCCAATACAGTGATATGGTAGTAGGCTAAATGATGACTATTGTATTACATTTTGTTAATCTGAGTCAGATAAAGTTTAAAAGAGGCCAGAAGCAAAAAGCTAAGAGCCCTGCAATGAAGCACTTTGTACAGATCCTGTTTTCTACTGCATACGTTTAATTGAATTTAATTGCAACCCCATCAAAATCAATAAATAAAGTCATTAAGATTGGTTGTCCACTGCTTTATCAAAATAATGAAAATGCATTGTTTCCGCATACTACTGCTACTTTGACCCTTGATGCAAACTAAAATGAAAACTACTCTTTTTGGAAGCAATTTATTGTTGATATTTCCATATAGCTTTTAATGTATGCCTGTTCTAATGACATACAAGAGTAGAAATATTTCAAATGCTGAAATATTATGCTAGGGTAATCCTTTTCTAAACTTTTCATATTATCCATACTTTTTGGTATTTAATTGTAATCACACATGTGCCAGTAATAATGGTCAAAGTGCCAACTGTGTAGCACTGAATCATTGTTCATAAATCTGTCAATGTCTCTGAAAGTCATTATATCAAAAACTAAAAAGTAATGAGGGGAAAAACAGAAAGAAAAAGAAAACCTTTGTCTTCTTCTTCTTTTTTTTTTGCATTACTGTGCTCTCACTATCTGTATACAATGTGTATCATGTTCTCTCCTTTTGTGGCATGATTGTGACATTTAGCACCACACAATGAAAGACTGGTTTGCATAGACACATTGTCCCTCAGAAGCAGAAACACTATCCTGGAATGTCTGACTTGGTGAAAGAGACAGAACATGTACAAAAGTATTGTATTCAAAGAAAGTTCTGCTCTTCACACTAAAACATTTTTTTTCCACCAAACCTGCAGCACCAGCTTGTCTGTATCACCAAATAAATGTGTCAATAAACATGATTTCCTCCATTGGCCGTGTTTGAGTAGAACTGCAGTCTGTGTCTCAGCGAAGCATACAGTATGAGGGAAGGCAATAAAACCCAGATACTGAAAAAGGGAGTGGGGTCTGTGGCATCATGTTTTACCTTTCCATGCTCAGTTGCACGGTACAAGAGCATTATCCGATTTAGATTACCATCCATTCCCAGCTGTTCCCTTTCACACTGGCCCCAACATCCCCCCTACTATCAACTTCACTGCCACCAACCATCCCATTCCTTTCTGTACTCTCCCTTAACTGTAGAGCAGAGATGCAGACAGGGCCAGTGTTTTCAGCGATGTGTTGGATTATCATCACGGCTCAATCGCTCTATCCTAACAGCATGGTGAAAAGATTGTATCCAGAGCATGTTTTAGCCTGCACTTTACATTTTACTAGAAATGAGAGGAGAATGCGAGTAACTGTCCATCCAGCCATAGAAAATGTGTTTCAATGTGTGACTCTTCTTGTTTATTTATTTTCATGTGTACAATGCCCTCATAGTCAAAAAGTGCACCCCTGTTGTCAAGCAAAGCAAAGCACAACACAAAAGGTTATGTAGTCTGCTGTCTGCGCCCACACGTAGTGTAGTCGCGTCTAGTTTGGTGACCTCAGGACTTCATCTCTCTCTTTGCAGATGATGTAGTCCTTAAAGACTCAAATTATCAGGCTCCCTTGTTCTTCCCTAAAGCATGAAGCTTACATGTGCGTTTAGTGTTAGTTAATTAATGAATCTACATACTCTAGTCTTGTCGCTATTCTGGCGCACAACAAAATTGTTCATTTCTAAAGCTATTTAGTTCCATTTTTATAGTTTTTTGTACTCAAGTCCTGTTTGTCATAGATATATATCATGTTGAATGGGTAGGCTGTCGAACTTGCCGATTAGCGTTTCTTCCATTTTCTTTCAAGTATATTTATGTAGTTGAGTTGGGGGAGAAAACAACTGTGCTTTTGCTTCTCGAGGGATTCAAAACAAGAGCAAGTGGTTGTCTCCAGGCTGTCGCTCCAGTGAGTCCGAGGACATTTGCTTAAAGCTGAATCTTTCTCAACAGGTTCCACCTCAGGTCAACTTCTGCGGACAGTGCCGGGATGTTATTTGGAGGTTCAATTAACGACAAATGGCAGCCTATTGTGACTCTAGTGTTTCGAGTCTGTATGTGTGAATATGAGATCAGGTGGTTTCCAGGTGAGTGTGAAGCCGGTGGTATTTGAGTTGGTGCATGTCACTCAAGTTACTGCTCCAAGTGAAACAGTTATTTTGGTGTTTGTGGACACTGTACTGTCTCGTTGTAATGAAGAGGGAGCAAGAAGGCAACGCTCTTGATTGACCAGTTTATATCCTGAATGCTCCATTCCTCACCAACTGTCATTAACTTTTGGTAGTGAAATGAAAGAACGAGATCGATTGGTGTTAGGGCTTACCCACAGGGAGGGCACACAGAATGACCTCGTACTGAACGGAGGTGGTCAAGGTGTTTCGGATTTCTGATTAGGAGGGCACCTTGACGCTTCTCTGTGGAAATATTTCAGGCATGTCTAACTGTAAGGAGACCCTGGGGTGGGCCCAGATCATGCTAGAGGGATTATCCATCTGGCCTTGGAACACCTTGGAATCCCCGCAGTAGCTGGAGAAAGTAGGTCAAAGAGTGTTAATGGCACTCTTGTCAGCTTGCTACCAATGCACCTCAAACACAGAAAAAGCAGCAGAAAATGGATGGATGGCCAGTACAGGCGGGCTCTGTACTGGGGGTGGAGCTCTGTACTGGGGGTGATTGATTCGTTGGTGGTGGTGTCAGAGAGGAGGATGCTGTGCAAGCTGCGGAGCTTCATGGACATTGACTCTCACCCTCTCCACCATGTGCTGTCCTCATACAGGAGCACCGTCAGCAACAGACTTATACCACCAAGATGCACCACAGAGCGCCACAGGAAGTCCTTTCTCCCTGTGGCGATAAGACTTTACAACGCATCCACCTCAGGTTGTGAGATGGACAGAGGAGACGCAGTGACCTGAGGTCCTCTCTCTTTCTCTCACTCTCTCTTTCTCCTCTCCATCATCTTCATATTCTTCATTCTTTATATTTAGGTTCATATGTAGCTTACTTCCCTCTTCATACTAAGTTTGGTTTGGTAAATGTTGTTATTTTGCCAAATACCGCACCTTACCTCATCTTGTTGAATATTGCACCTTACCCCATCTCAGCTCATCTTATTTTAAAAATGTTCTACATATATATATTTGTATGTTGCACTATTTGTAAATTTGTGTACATTTTAGAATCTAGAATACTGTCTCCTGCAGTGTATTGCAACTGTTGCACAACAATTTCCCTCGAGATAAATAAAGATCTATTCTATCTTATCTTATGGTATGACAAGTCTCAGACAACTCAGGACATAAATGACCATGTTAACGTACAAGTCAAATAAATAACAAAAACCTGGGACTTCTATTTCTATTTTATATTCTATTGTATAGAATCGGCAGTAGCTCAGTCCGACTTGGTTAAAATCCCTGAATGCCAGTTCGCCTCCTGGGCACTGCCGAGGTGCCCTTGACCAAGGCAGTGTACATCTCGCTGTGTGCTGTGCTATGTACATGTGTGACGATAAAAAGTAATTTTTTCATCAAAGTACTTCCAAGTGTCATGGCTCTGATAATTATATAGTCAAGTGTTAACAGTTTATTAACCACAGTGAAGAGAGAGAAGGCTGAAAGGAAATGACTTTTGAGTTGACTAAGAACTTTAGGGTCCGCTTTTAATTTACAGTTTGGGACAATGAAAGATTAAGGACATTAATAATGCTGTTTCTAGCGATACATGTGTACTGTACATGTACAGTATGTTACCTTGATTGTGACCTTGACAAAACCTTCTTTAAAAATGTCATATATGCTGTTAACCAGATGAAGATATTTCAGATTACATCAGGTACATTGCCGGTCATTAAGGGCTCCAGTCATATGGAGAGAAATGATGGAACAATACAGGAAAAAAAAAAAGTAAAAAGGAGAGGAACATATATGTTTAATAGCAGTGAAGTAAATGGATAATACCCTCTGTAATAACTTCTGATGAGGTTTGTTGAAAGGTCTTTAACCTCCAGATGCAGAATTTCAACTGCTCAGTGTTTTTTTTTTTTTACTGCATGACTCCCAGGTGTGAATGCATATAATTGTATCAATGTGAAGAAAAAATAAAGACAGGATGCTGTTGGAAAGCAGTATGCTTGCTCAGCAACCCCATACATTTAGATTTGTATCAGGAAAATTTGGATCAGCCTTGTAAAACTTTTACTGCGTGCATCACATCATCCAAAAAACGACTCAGTGAGAATGTTGAGTATATCCAGAAAACCATGAAAGTTTTGGTTACTGTGAAAAGGAAAAGAGAAATAAACCACTCAGCCCTCCCTCTGTACGCATTTTAGAATTATTGTTTATCAAAACTCAATCTCAGCCAGAGGGAAAACCAATCAGATTATTCATGAGGCAATCTCTGCAAGTATCATTAGCACGTCATCGCGATATGTCTCCTCTCTTGGTGCTATCATTATGGCTAATCAGATTAGCATCATTGTGTCATTACCTCAGAGTACCTGTGCATCATTTCACTCGATGAAATGCTCTATGAAACTCCCAACACATGGAACATAGCCAATAGCGAAGACAGTGGAATATGCTTATACTTAGCAGGCATGCAATACTGGTATTACCTCATGCTGGCTTTCTCACACGCAAACAAAACACACTCTACAAACGCTCTCTTACACAGAGCCACATACTCTACATATACACATTTAGTAGTATATGTCCCCTTTCATTAATATGTATTTGTTTCCTGTAGAGAACATCAAGAGAAGTTGGCTTTGAAATAAGCTTTATTTTAATCATTGATTTAGCATTGGTTTGACTTGTTTTACTTTTTGCTCCAGTATATTGGTATGCTTTTTTTTTTTTTTTATTATTGAACTTTTGAAAAAGACTGACACTGAACTGATGGAAACACGCAAATATAGAATGGTTATACAGTTTGAAACTCCATGCTTAAAATCATTCATGACATTTGATTAGGCCCCATGTGGCTTGATTTGCTATGGTCCTGAATGCACGGAAAGGGACAAAGTAAAACTGGTTGAAGGTTTTCTTGGTAATTCTACTATAATTGCTGGGGGAAAATACATATATTCCTATTCTTCATGCCCTTTGTGTCAGTGAAGCAGCCAAGTCTTCAACCATTAATGCAATTTAAAAAGAAGAAAAACATTCCCAAAAGAAATCCAGCACCCACAGAAAAATGTCTGAGGAATACTGAAAACACAAGTAACCTTGTAGAAAAAGGCAGCTTCACCTTGACTGTCGAAGGCAGAGAGAAGTAAGCGTGTCAGCACTTTTTGTTAGAGTGGCTCATCACATCTTGTTGTGGCTTGCCAACATTGCAGCGCCTGAGGTTCTACGAGCCTGTCACGAGATGAGCAGATAGTGGTTCACATGTGTAACTGGATCTGCATGGCACAGAGTTGGCAAGTACTGCTGGGTTAAAAAAGAAACATGCATCTGCAACAGCGTTATAGTTAACAATGAGAAAAGAATGCCTTTTTTTTTTTTTCTTCACTAATGGACATGTATTTTTCATCTTAAAGTTTAAACATGTTCAGCAGGTGAACTCAAAGCATAAAATACCATGAAAAAGACTCCTTACCTATCAATTATGTTAATTGTAGCATTCATTTTAGCCTTAACATGTGTTTGCATGTGTGAATTATGTATACAGGGTGTGAAAAATAGTGTTGGGAATAATGTGGTGAGTTTTTTTTCCAACCATGCACAAGAGAACGTGAATGGACGAAGGTTTTTGTATGAGCACAAAGTATACCAGCAAACCAAAAATAGTTTAGAATATTTGAGGGTATCTACACTTAGATACCGCTGTGCTGCTTTGGATCAACAATGTCAATATCTGGTAAAATATTATGACAACACCTAAGATTTGTAGACTTCAGCTCTGCATCTACTTAGAAACATCTGGTTCATATATAAAAAAAAAAAAAAACTGTAAAGATGAATCTGTTCACTTTCAAGACTGGTTTGAATATTGCATTGAGTGCAAATTCATAAATGTCATTCCTTAAATAAATGTGCAGCAAAGCGTAAAAAAAAACACCTTACTTTACGCGACAATGCTGGCTGAGAAATGCAGCAAGTTTTGCAGCTTTACAGGACACAGCTGCTATATATCTTGCGGCCGTCTGCTTCCCCAAACCAGACAATTGTTTAATGGTGCGTTCCGGCAGTCCTCGTCCACTCATAAAGTTGGGAAAACATCATATGACAACGTTTGCGTCGAGGTGGTCATCGGTCACTGGTAGACACATCACATACAGACCAATGAAACGTGAGACAGACCGGTACCAGCAGCCTGAATATGCTGTTA
The DNA here is from genome assembly GCA_943593645.1 of Bovichtus variegatus. Classification (NCBI taxonomy): domain Eukaryota; kingdom Metazoa; phylum Chordata; class Actinopteri; order Perciformes; family Bovichtidae; genus Bovichtus; species Bovichtus variegatus. Next base: position 3,048,602 of record CALSCE010010700.1, read on the forward strand.
TAGGCCAAATAGAATGGATGTTATAGACACTCACTTGAAACGTTGACATTTGCCTGTCAAACTCTGTTATCACAGAACTTTTTAACGGCGGTTGTAAGCACACGAGGTAAACTGGAATCCAACATTGAATCCATTTCCTTTCTCATGAAACATTTGGAAAGCACTTTTTAACAGTATTTTAAATCCAGCATTGTTTCCTTCCATAAACTTGCTGGCCTAGTCTCTGCTGGCGCAGTGCTGCATGTTAAGCATGTTACCGTCACCTGCAGATGAGTGAAATAGTGTCAAACTATTGACAGAACTGTGTAGCGTGCGAGGAGATTCGGACATGCTGTTTATTCACTACAAAAAAAGTATGGCTTTGTATGACACAACAGAGTAGGCTGCACAATGACAACAGACGACTTGCAGTCCAAAGCCAACTCAGTAAGCGATAAAATGCTTAACAAGGACAGTTGGGTTTTTTTGTAAGTTAACCCTCTCCTCATATAGCAGAGAAAGGTTATGTCCCAGCCGTATTTTACTGGGGAAGAAAGATCAAAGATTTAAAAAAAAAAAAAGATAATTTTGTGAACACAGAGGTGCATTCATTATGCACCTCTGTGTTCACAAAATTATCTTTATTTTTTTTTCTTTGATCTATTTTATGGAATGTGCAAATCAATTACCAGTAATATAAATTGAGGGAGCAAAATGCCCCCCATTCACATTCAAATCACGACAAGTGAAACCATTGCCATTAGCATAGGCGCTAATAAAGATCTGCAATGTGCATTTGGATTCCACTCTAGAACTAGCAGAGCAATCATAGAGCGGCAAGACCATTTCCATGACTGGAAAGTAATTACCCGCCCTGTGATTGTTCCCTGGCCGATGCTACACCCTTCCACCAAGTTTCATGAAAATCGGACCAGTAGTTACGTTATTCTGCTGACAAATAGACAAACAGACCAAACCGAAAACTCAACCTCCTTGGCGGAAGTAACAGGAGGCAGGACAATGTTACATTGCGACTTTCTTTACCAGTTTATATTTATTAATACATTTAATTCATCCTTCATTGTTCTACATTTTAAAATGAACATTTACAATGAAACTGTATTTCCTTTCCTTCACTGTGTTTCTCTATTACAATATGCAAGTGTAGGCCTACGCTAACATCAAATCAGGGCTTCATTGTGCCAATGACAAATATTTGATTGCAAAGCAGTGTATTTCTGGCACCATGAGGGGAAAAGAAATCAGTCCCTTCATGTTTTTAGAGAGAGAAAGACCAGGAAGATTTCATGTCATAAAATACTTTACTTTCTTATCACGAGATTGTTTCACCTCATCGTGACATAACGAAAAAACATTTCTGTGTCGCTGTAATGAAACTAATTGAAGACACTGACAATGTCTTGTTTACATGATTCGATTTAGTCCTCCATGCTTGGGGTGAGGAATGGTGGCATTCTGCTACTATTGAACACAGTACATGGTGTCGTCTCAAGTGTATTTTGAAAGGATCTCTCCCAGATCATTGTCCATGATCACCTGGAGGGACATTGGGGGGGCTATAAGGCTGAGGCTGTACTACATTGTCAACACATCCCATGAAAAGACCAAAACAATGTGCTTGTCCACCATTCAATCTAAATATTATATAAACAATAAAGCTTGCCTTTCCTTCCCCTAGCCTTTAAATTACAATGCAGACTGGTAGTTGACATTAAAAAGGGAAAAAAACTGATTCTATGTTTTTAGTAAATAATGCTCAATTAGATGTATGAAAAGAAAGTACAAGAAAACAGTTGAAGAACACCGATTAGAGGGCACCTCCCAACCACACACACACACAAACACACACACACACACACACACACACACACACACACACACACACACA
>CALSCE010010700.1:3050499-3134541 GCA_943593645.1 Bovichtus variegatus
ACACACACACACACACACACACACACACACACACACACACACACACACACACACACTGTATCACCTAGCTTTCTGGAGTTACTCAAAAAGTGAAAACTCAAGGTACAGTCCTTCCTCACAAAATATACAAACTATACAAAATACTTCGTAGAATTATTCAAATATAAAAATGACGTCCACCTCCATATTTCCATGCACACGCGCCAACATATTTTCTTCATCAGGCTTGTACACGATCTTTTTCTTATCATAGGAACATTTGAAAATGTCTTGCCATAAAAATGACACAAAATGTATAACGATAATATGAAATGAAATATTATAGCGAGAGCAGTTTTGTTATGCATGCAGATGAGTTAGTGCTGCTGCAAACATTAGCTTACGGTAATAGCAGACAGAGACTTGTGGTTATGGTACATTTCCAGATTCATAATTGCTTCTTTAAAAAACTATTTCACATTCAAACTGGTTTAAATTGTTGGAGTAAGGACAGGATTGTTAATAAATCACAATTAAACAGATACAATTCCCAGCATTTAGCACCTCAAACTCAAAGCCGTCTGGTCTGTTTTCTGTCAGCCGTCTAAGCAAAAGGTGAGTGTTTGTGATAAAGCAGCAGCTACAGTCAAACCCTTCCCTCACTGCTGATCTGTGGTCTGCTCCAGACCACAGAAACAGATGTTCTACAGGTTGCCCCGCTCTGAATGGGACCTTTTGTTGGGGATTAAAAACGGAGCAAGTGTCCACACCAGGTCGAGGGTCGGGTTAGGCAAAAGGCACCAGGTTCCACAAGTCTTGACCTTTTTAAATGAGTGCAATGTGATACAATGCATGGGTCAGCAGTCACATGCTGTAAGCAGGCCCACATGTTGACGAAGACCCCCTGACCCCCACCGCCTCAACGCAGCCCCTGCCCCAGCCCATGACGTGTGGCGACTGAGACTCTGCTGGGATAACAACCCCCTGAGGCTTCTGGGTAATTAGGGAACCCAATCAAGCAAGCCCGGGGGCCGAGGATTGTAAGGAGACTGGTTTTGACTTCTTGTTCATCTTTGACTTTGATTTACAATGGAAATAGACATGTTTTAGTTTTACTTTTGAGTAAACGATGGAGGATAAATACTTAACCAGCCCCAAGCACGGGTCCATACATCATTTCATTGCTGTAATTTGACAACCAGTGAGTTTAAGCAACAGTTGAGCTCTACAACCACTGTTCTGCAAACAAAGAGACATTTGGATTTGTGCATCATTTCATACTAGGCCCGGTCTGGTTTCTGACCATAATAATTTTCCTTTAGAGACATCTAAACCGTATTAAAATTGCTGTAATGTTTGAATTAGAGTATTGGCCCCACTCGCAATGGTTGTTCGGTTGAGGGTTCTAAACTCTCATATGCATTCATTAAGGCGGAATGATACTTACCACTAATAAGGGACTCCGAGATGACGTATGACAAATGTTTGGTGTCTTGTGACAAATCTATTGCGTCGGGTTAAAGCTGAAGTAGAGCAGATGCACTGTGGAGAGTCCAAAATAGCCCCACCACACTGGAGGTTTTTCTGCCTTAATAATGTCAACACCAGAGCCCTCACAAAACCAGATGGAGCCACTTTATTTGTTGGACTGATTGCGCCTTCTCCAGTTTATCTCCAGCCGTTCACATGGCGGAGAGAGCACGAAGGGAGAGATGTCGGGTCCAGTCAATGTTGTAATTTATGAAGTGCTTTCAAAACCAAGGTTGCCACAAAGTTCTGTGTAACAAAGCACATAAATGCATGATAACAACATCAGACAACAGTGCATAAATCTTAACATATGAGGCCACTTCTCTCTCTCTTTCTCTGAGTGGAAACACGTGAAAGAAGGATTATTAACGTGCACAAAGATCTGGGAGGGACTGACATGTTTCACCAAGAATGAAAGTGTGGGACCATTTGACCTGCAGTTTATTTCTTTTTTTTTTTTCATTTTCTTATCTGATTCTATTCTTATCTTACTTGTGCTTTACTTTTGGAGTATTTCTACTTTATGCTACTGTATACTTTTACTCTACTACATTTATATGGCAGCTGTAGTTACTTTCTAAAATGAAGATTTCAAAAACATAAGCTTAAAAAATACTTGCGGCCTTTTGTCCCATTTCAGTTGATGTTAGCAGTTCCACCAAAGAGACATTTTTCCCATTTCCCCCGTCCCATTAATCATCTCACGACCCCTCAGATTTATCTTGTGACCCTTTTGGAAGGACCCGACCCCGAGGTTGGGTACCACTGGACTAAACTAGCTCTCTGTATGCAAAGTATTTTTATACAACAGTTAAAAAGCTACTAATTTATTTATAATAATGTATCAGTTACATGCTTTTGATACTCTTAAGTACTTTTTGCTGATAATAATTCCGTACTTTGCCACGTTTGAATGCAAGACTTTTACTTGTAGTATGTAGTATTTTTACACTGTGGTATTGGTACTTTTACTTACTTGAGTTTGAGCACTTATTCCACTACTTCCTATAACCAGAAGCAGGTGTGTATCTCTTACACATGTTGACAGATGTGAGACATGTGGCCCACAGAGAGCAATATAAATACTTTGTCCAGTTTTTTTTTTTTTTTATCGTCACTGTTTGTTATTTTTTTTGAAAATAAAGATCGATCCAAGCCGACCCAGATAAAGACCATAGACATTCTGAAGTAAACCATAAAGTTGTGATATCATGCATTGCTCAATGTGGGGGGGCGGGGGGGTCCGGATGTTGGTGCTCCTGGCAGGACCAACCGGTCGCACAAGCAAACTAGGAGCACAACTATTTTGATTTCCTTTTTTTTTTTTTATGATTTAAAAAAAAAAAAATGTATTTATAGTTTTTATGTTCTAAATCTTTTATAGAACATAAACGTAAATAGAACGTTTTTGGAAACTTGGAGAAAATATTGGGAAGTTACAATACAACCACAAACAAATAAATATCAAAGCTCTGTAGACCACTCCAAACCAACAAAACCTATCCAATTGACAATTGGAAATAAACACAAGAAAAACAGTTTTCTGAAAAAAGTACTTCAACTTGTAATGGGACTCTGCAGTCACACTGTCTGAAGCCTCAAGGCAATGTGACAAACAGAAACTCTGCTACAGTATATAAAACATCCCTTGGTGCAGGAAGTCACATGGTCTCCACAACCTTGTTCAGCACTTTCATAGCCTCCGGGGAATCGAGGGAAAAGAAGTGTCTTTCAATTTCCTTTTTTTTTTTTTTGTGATTTCCTATTTAGGGTTAAAAAAAAAAAACATCTTGCAATTTAGACTTTAAAAAAAAAATATATATATGTCCTCTCTACAATGCAGCAGGGATTGATAGAGTAGCTCACAAGAGTAAAAGGAGATGCATGTGAACAAATCGTCCACTACAGAGGACACAAGTCAATGGGCAGGGTCTCAGGAGGTTAAGGCCTTTACACACCGGGGTATTTGTTTGCGTGTTGAGTAATATGCACGAAAAAAATTTTTTTTTCAAACTGTTGTTATTGTCATGAATACTTTGTAATCCATGCAGCGGTTACACTTGTCACCACAACGTAATTGGGAAAACAATTGTGTAATATATAAACAGAGTTTCATTGGCGTGGGGAATACTGCTGAACTTGACTAGGACTTCAGGTCAGGGTTCAGGTCATTCATTTACTCCCCTACTTTAGACTTTGTGTGGAAATAAAAGAATGCATAGTGTGCATATGGCATAGACATGGAACAGTACCGACCCACTGGGATTTCTCCCTCAATCCGCCTCTGAGCCTGGCACATATTATCTTTCCACATGTCCTCACCATCACCATACATAGCTATAAAGAAAGGCTCACAAGCCCAAGAAAAGTCAGTCAGTCAAAACCAGTAGGCTTTTTTTTTCCATGTTAGAACAGTATTGAGTGGAACTTCTGCAAACAGCAATCCCTTTTTTTTTTTTTTTTTTTTTTTATGTCGGATGTTTAATAAATTTAAGAAAAGCAATATTGGACAGGGGAAAAAATGAACAGAGCAGTGGAGGTCATTTTAAAGGTCAGTAATTAGAAATATAACCACATGCCCTGAAGTCTCTAATGTGATATGAATCTTAAATCCTGTGTCATTATTTTGCCAGTCTTGAAACCAAACAACTTCATCTTGCCTTAATTACTGTGTGAGGGAGAGGATGTTCAAGTTGAAGAGGAATGCTGAACTCAATGCAGCAGTCGAATGTGCTTCGTATTACATCCTTCACACACAGGATCCAATGGATACTTTCTGCCTGAACAAACACTCTGGTTGGATCTGCTTACACAGAATCAAAGTCATAGCCAATCCCATCAGACTCACATAATATATCTCCCTCTTCCTCTCTCTCGCTCTCTGTCATCACCGAGTCTGTGCTGTCACTTTAAGCCAAGATAAGACTCACTGTTCCCTCCTGAAGATACAGTATGACGTGTTTTTGTGCATATCTCACCGTAGCCACGTCATTAAAGAAATGCAAAACTTCATCCTCCTTTTTTTTAACAAAAACAATAAACTACTTCCAGGTACATGGTCCCAGCATATATAGAAGGTCTCCCCTTTTTTTTTTTCAAACAGTGTGGCGCTGCGCTGCCAGAGGCTTCCTTGTAAGCTGGTTTTGAAAATGAATGCCTTTATGTTTTGGTTTGGACCAACTGAATAATTTACTATGTAATTACATACTCTGCAAAAGCCTCAGTGTCCACTTGGGCCCATTTGGGATTCTCTATAGCATTGCAGTCACAACCAGAGCCTTGACCAAATCAAAACTCAAACCCACTCTCTAATCAAAAAACTGGAAAACTCACATCCAGAGGCAAAGCTTTATGTCTGCAGTTTGCTAAATACCCTTACACCAACAATTGGGGTGTAATTTCTGATTTGCAGCTTTGCCAACCTTTTTTTTTTTTTTTTTTTTCATTTGAGGCACTGCAAAACAGCACTGGGCTGAGACGCTGCAGTGTGCGCAGTGCTTTTACAAAACATGTCCCGTCATTACTGTTGGCAGGGATTCGCTGGGAGAAATGACAGCACGCTGCAGCAAAGTTATCACTCTGGCTGATGGGAAGCACCCGGTAATTTAGGGCAGGGAAAAGCTGAGGTCAACAATATGGTCATTGTCACACCGAGGACCTTTAAAAAAACGATTATTGGTCAGGTGACTGAAAAGATCATTGAGATACTGTCTTAAATATGTTTTCAAAGATGACTAAAGCAGCAGAAGAATCTTAGTGCTCAGTAAACACCACCTCAACTGTATTGTCAGTTATGTTTCAAAGGAAAATTTATTTTCTCCCGAATTACATTTCTTTTTGAGTTATTACAAATACATTTCCATAGTCGGCGGGAGTCCATGTAAGGATGAGGACGAGTGGTTGACGCGTCAAACCAACACAGCAATTTTCCCCAGCAGACCGGTCCCGTGTGAAAGAAAAAGTCAACGTTGACTTGTTTTAATAATTTATCCGTAATTTAAATATGGTAAGGAACACACTTATTTTAAGCCAAACCATGGTATTTTACTAAACCTAACCTAGTTTTGTTGTGTTTTTGTTTTGTTTTGTTTCAATTTACAGCGTTAGGCACGTATTTAAAACTGAGACAATATCTGGGAGAAAATAAGTTTCCTCCGAAACTACTTGATAATGTTGTATGGGAAAGTTTTTGACGTAGGAGACAGGGTTCTGCTGGCAGGATCTCCAAAGTTTCATCCACGGTTCATCCTCGGTGTGTCATACACAGATCTGTAATGCTTGATCAAAACACAGGTTGTCTAAATCATACAGTCACATATGCACATGTATTTTAAATCACAAACATACCATTGATACTGCTGCTGATGTGTAGGCTGGTGTTTAAAAGAAAAAAATATATATATATATACATATATAGGCTCTGGGATGATCTGGGTTTCACTCACTCAATAACTTGCCTTTTGAAAATGAGGTCTGTGGTTGATTTGTCAGTAAATCGTGTACACCTGTGTGAACTGAAGCTATCCATTGTAAAAGTAGAGTGCTCGTGTAGAAGAGGTGAATAAACAGGGAAATACCCGATGTTTTTTTTTTATAAAACCTGAGCTCATATTAGTTTGAACAGTGCGGAAAATAGATAATATTGGAATAAAAATAAGATTTTGCAACTTGATATAGATAAAAAGAAAAAACAAGCCTGCTGTGCTATCTTGCCTACAGTCAGACAGATAAGAGGGTTACCGTTTAGTAGTAATTAACCTACTGACCCCCCCCCCTCCTCCAGAGCACAGCGCTGAGCTACTGCTGCACTGTATGTGCTGCTTCATTGGAGTTGCACCTGGCCTGCAGCTCCCAAGTCTAACCCCTCCTCCCACAGGCCAAACACAGTGGATGTTACAATTATTAACCAAACTGTTTTTCACAGCTATGTGCTGATTCTACTTTGACCGACTGTATAACACCTGCCATGGTTGTGAGCACACACTTACAGGACATTACATTTATACATTCACCTCAATTTTCGCCTGCAGAAAGGTGGTTTAGATCAAACTAGACGGCTGTAACCTCTTGAACCCCACTGCCCTGCTGGTGGGTCAATCATTACAAACATACGCCGTGCAGCCAAACTCTGGAACTTTATTTTACTTTATTTATTTTTTTCTTTCGAAAGATACAACATACTGTGTATCAGGCTGAATTCGGGGAAAAAGTGAATGAATCATGCAGAAAACATCTAGCATCTTTCCATTTGATGGAAAAGTTTGGAGAGCAAATATTTCAGGGTAAAATAAAGCTTCAATGAAGAGCTGGAACAAGCTGATACAGAATGTATATGATACTGTCAGAGAGTGCAGATAAAGAAGATTTAAGACGTCTTAAATCTACGTAAGAAGGAAATAAAAGGGGAAAACTACCTATGAAGGGGTCAACCTGCAAACCTGTGTGATAACTCGTGATTGCCACATTGACTCTCCAGTGATGTCATTTTATACCCATATCTCATCATTTAAACTGGCCTAGTACAGTAAAGTAGTAAAGTAATGCCTATGAATGATGTGAGAAAATATACACCTAACGGATTGCTGCCCCCTTAACAAAATGGGAAAATGAGTCAAAGAAGTTTCAGAAATGCTTGCAGCACTGCAAGATGTTTTAACCATATTTGCATTTGTGTATAACTGCACTCTTGTTGTTGGATGACGATGTCAGTCTGATGACTCATTCCAACTCGGAACTCAAAAAATTCCGACCTTGGCCGAGAAAAAGTACAATGGAACGGCACTTAAAGGTCTGAATTCCTACTTGTAATTCGAGGCAAATCCATCTACGCCAAATTCAAGAAGAAGAAGCAGCTGTCTGACGCCACACAACAATGGAAGCTCACATTGTAAATGGTAAAGCATCAACTTAAAGTCAACGTAAAGTATATTTGCCTGTATTCAATTCAAATAATACATAAAACCTGTTCTGCATGCAAATTGTTGTCAAAATATGTCGCCAATGTTATTAGGTAGCTGGTTATGGTAAACAAAACGTAAAAAAAGTGCCCAAAAGTTTTTTCAGGAAAACGTGAAAAAAAAAAAAAAGGCCCAAAAAAATGATAGCTGGACGGGAAGTGGGGTATATTTATGTTGCTCGTTTTTATCAAAACAGCTATATTTTTAATTAACACCTTGTTCCTGTGTCACAATCGTATGTACGCATACAGTTTGCCATGGCCAGTTATGTTTTTTGTTCATGTTTAACCTCGTGCACCTGGAACACTTGGAAATTTCCAAAAGGAAAATTGTCCAGTCCAGACTTTGACTGGAACGTAGCATAACTGTGGAGCAAATGTTAGCGTGCTAACATGTCTGCCATGTTCACCATCTTAGATTAACATCATACCTGCTAAAAAAAAAAATTGCATGTTAGCATTGTGAGCCCCAGAATGTTATTTCAATTCACTTTGTGCCTGTCACACTGTCTTCCTGTGCCAAGCTTTAACTCACCTACATGTGTATATGTGAAATGTGCACACACTGAGCCCGGCATATCATGCTCATATGTTGATCTGTTTAAGCCCTGGTACTGAGGTCCGGACTCTGCCAGCTTGTTTTCTACCATTCAAAATGCCATTAAAGATTGGCACATGGCCGGTATCAAAGTATTTTTGCCCGGAGCTGTTACCGTACCATGCAGCTGCCGGCACTCAAAAGGGCATGTTGGCATGGCCTGGGTAGAAGTAGTAGGCGCTAGCTTTAGCCCCAAAAAGGAATGACATGATCCTTGTTTTCTTTTCCCCCTAGACTGTAGACATTTTATTACATTCATTAGACATTTTTATATAAATGAAATTCACTGTTGTATTTGCTGTTAGCTATTCTAATAAAACAGCTCTGTTACATGGAATGAACTAAAGGTCACGTCCGCTCATTTATATTATTTTTGTTTAGCTCTTAATTTCAGTTTAGCACTTCTGAAATACTGATGGTTAATGGTGATTGTTTTTGTTCTACTGTGTGTGTGTAGCTGTTTTGCACTCCATGCTATCTTGAAATGTTGCCACGAGAGGAGTTTAGTTAAATTTACAGCGGAGGAATTCTAATGTTGATCTTAGTGTAAGACATTATGGATAAGAGCATTAGCTAAATACCTAAACTGACAAATCGAGGACATGTGTTTGGAAGTGTTTAAAGAATACTCGAGGAGTATTTGATGCGAAAATTCAAATATTTGTAAGTGTGATTACTCACTTTTGACCCAGGCCTGCCGCCTCCAGGCACACACACATTCACACATACAAAAAGACATTCCTTTGTCAGGTTTATTGTGTGACGTGGCCTGTCAATTACAAGCACAAGGAATAAGATGGGGAAATATGCAGAAGAGAAATGTAGCCCTAAGTAAATCATCTGCGCCGTTGTAGGAGTGAAACAGCAGGGAGGAGAAACCACAAATACATCACCTTTTAACAAAACCCCAGTGTTAGCCATTTCAAGCTAAAGGTTTGGCCGGGGACCAGACCACAAAGCAAAACCATCCCATGGTGCACTGCTCACACACCCCTCATCTCCTTGGTTTCATGCACATGTTCGAATGGGCTTTGTTTTGGAAATGCTTTCGGTCAACCATACATTAATAGACTATAAAAAGACTACCACTTGTGTAAGGTTTGACACTTAACGGCCAGCTTATCTCCATCTGCGGAGTTTCCATCGCAGCGCTCGGAAAAGCCTTCACACCGCCTCGCGTTACAAGATCATGCAGGTCTTCTCTTGGTCACATGGAGGCGATTCCGCGTTAATGGAAACCCGCAGGGCGCTCGTCACCCCAAAGTTCACCTTGCTGTTGACAATGCCTCTATAGCAACACTGTCAACTCTGGGGTGGATGCAATCCAAGAGGAAGCAAGTTGAATATTTCTCACTATTTAGTGAATGAAAAGCTCCTAAATGACCAGGAGATTGATTTGAATTCTTTCAGAATTGAGTCGGGGCTTGCTTTCATCGTGCTATAACCACCACCGACTTCTCTTCCCAATTTATAACCAAATGAGTTTTTGTCCAGTATTGTGGATTCTAAATGCTTCAAGGCTGATACTGATATGAATGTTTTTGTATCGGAGCTGTCAATGGCTCATATCTTGCACTGATATTCAATACGGTTCGTCGACCACAGTCATGCCACAAAAAGTCAATATTTGTATTCTTGACAGTGAATAAAAGACTGAAACAGCATGCATACCATAATAAGATATTAAAGCGCTCCAGTGATATAATTGTAGGTTTAGCAGCTCCTTGCAGCTGAGATCCACTGCTTTCACACAGAACAAAACTAACCTCGTCAATTATTTCTGTAACTCAACGCTCTTTATAAACCCAGAGTGTTGGTCAAATCTCTTCCTTCCTTCCTTCCTTCCTTTCTCTTACTTGCGCACTCACATTTACACATCCTCGTATCTTTCCCATACTCTCATGTGCACTATTGACTCCACAACGGTGCATAGTTTTCTTCCGCAGTTTGAATGACTGCAGAGTGCTAACAGGTTCATTCCAGGAGCCGTGCTGTCTGGCCTCAACAGATATACACAACAACACCTTTCTGTGTGTCCTTGGAAAAGGGACTGTTTGTGAGCCTGAGAGTGTTTGTGTATCACGCACTCCTCTTGTGTATACGTAGAGTGAGGACTTGAAGTGGAACAAGAAAAATTACAAGCTGCATTCTCCGCCGTTTGTTATTTTTCCATCTATGGGGAATGCAAGGACACAAATATACCTGCCCACACAAACACACGCACACATTTACAGCACATTTGAACGCGTAAACAAAGAAGTGCCTTCTCTTTGACACATACTTTTAAATGCAATTAAACACACATGCACACAAGTTTTGTTCTCATGGTGCATATGAGGGCTTTGCATGTTTGGCAATGATTGCTGACATTGTCATAATAAAATCACTTGTGTATGTGTTCTGTAAGCAACGTGCAAACATGGCTGTTGGTATTCAGTTTAATAAAAAGCAGATAGTGTCCAGCAATATTGACTGTATGCATTGTGTACCTTAAAGGATAAGTCCCTTTTTATTTCCCATAAATGTGGCTATTGTGGCTCGGTTGTAGAGATCCAGAGAGACGTCCTACAGCTTTCCAAATAACAATGGTTCTAACATGAATCCTGAGTCTGACCGAAAGTAAACACAGAGAGAAGCCTGAAACAGCCATTAAAACTGCCCAGGGACACTACATCCGGGTCAACTTGCCGGCTGCCCTTATTAACCTCTGCCAAGGAGGTTATGTTTATAGTTCGGTTCAGTTTGTCAACAGGATTATGGAAAAGAAACTACTGCCCCGATTTTCATGAAACTTGGTGGAAGGGTGTGGCATGGGCCAAGGAGGAACCCATTAAATTCTGGAGCTGATCTGAATCACGGGGCAAATACACGCATTATTTTTTACTTATGGAAATGGCCTTGGCGGAGGCCTGTGCTCTCCGAGTGCCCTTCCAGCTTTTTTCCCTGTATTTCCAGGGAAAACTATCATAGCTGCGAAGTAAAGACTGAGGTGCATTAACTTTGCTCCAGTGAGGAACTTCCTGTACATTTTCCTCCTTATTATACACCTACTTACTCAGTACACAGTACACAAATCATCCTTTATGAAATATTCATCTAATATACTATAATAATAGATGATTGTGCGTGATTGTGTCCACTGGATAAAACCCACTGCTCAGAGGAAATGTCCCAAAAAGCCACAAAAAACGAATCAATCCAATATTTCTGTAGCATTACCAAATGAAGTGTCTTTTATTTATTAGCATGACTCAATTACCATGACTGCTCAACTCTAAGGATACATTTACCAACCAATCATACAATTCAACAAAACCATGCCAGCATCATATTATAAACTAACAGCCGCGTAGACTAATTACATTAATACATTCCCGATTCTGTAGATCACCATCTACATCCGGTGCCAATGTTTAGTGCCAATGCAGGGAGTAGTGTGCCCCTTATGTAGCAAGGCAAGTAAGAGGGTTGTATCTAGATGGTAACCCTCGATTTGCCGAACTTTAAGAAAACCCTTGCTAAACCCGCTGCCCAACGACTTCTCCTTACTTTACCATTTTTTTGTCAGATCAAGGGTTATCAATCTAGCCGCCACCAATCCTAACCGTAACCATTCAAGGTCAATGCCTAAACCCTTCACCATCTTGCGAGAGTTGAGCAAATCAAGGGTTTCCATCTAGACACGACCAAGGTGATGGTCGTGTCGAGACTGGCCTCCCAAGAAGAACGACCACCATCAGTCATTTTAGCGAATGCCCCAAATTGACATGTGGGTACGTTCAAGCGACAAAGACCTCTAGTAGATATCCAACAGGAAAGTCTACCAACATAAAGATGTAACTAATGAAGCTGAGAGGGAGTTCAATCAGGAAGACCCTGCGCTGTCATTCATTCACAAAAATCTTCCCATCTCTCCGCTCTTTAATTGTGTTGCAGTCATTTAGTCATCAAGAGTTTGCACTTGGTTATTGTTTCTATGTTGATGGATTGATGCATCCACATGTCTTTGGGGGAATTAAGACATTCATTGGACAAAGAATGAGAAGAGAGAAAAAGAACATTGTGTCCCCTCAGTGATGATAACATGTATAATGCTTTACATCCTTAACTGGAGCTTGAACCGGGAGCATATTTTCCTTGTAATTTGTCATCCTCTCTCTTCATCCACCGTCTCATGCCCAGCTAAAATCTAGGGGATGCACCATTAATCCGCACTGCTTTACCATCTTAATCCTGTTCATTCTCGCTGCTCGGGTTTGGCCAAAGTAGCTCAGATTTATGTCTTAGTTTGCTCTTGCTGGGTTTTGCCGCTCCTGTTGGTTTTGGAGGGAACACTGACTCACCGCAGTCCTTCGCCCTGGAGCTGGCTGGTGAGAAGTTTAACCATCACGGTTCACTCAGTGCACTTTCTTTTTGCGGCTGCTGGATTAATTTGTGACCTCTTTTTTTTTTTCTTTCTTCTCAGGATCTGTCCCTTTGTGTCAAGCTCTGAAAAAAATGTCAGTCCGCTCCAGATGTTTATGCTTGAATGCAAAAGATGGGAAGTGATAGCATGGATGGAGGCATGTAAGGGAAACCAGAGGAAAAGCCATGGAAAAAAAAAGAAGCAAAAAATACAGTCCAGATATGTAAACGGTGATTATGGAACCCTTCGACATCCTCTGTAAACCCAAGTTTTTAAACAATCATGGCTGAACTGGAGTAAAGGAAACGCTAAACATGTGCCATACTAATGTTGTGGTGAAAACAAATCACATTTCGGAAAGCCATTCCAAAGAAAATTAGAAACGCCCATGTGAATTCAATTTTATGTAAGTGACATTATGTAATTATCCAGTCACTAATTCCATGGAGAACATTTTGGGTATAAAACACTTCCAGTAGCTCAAATTTTTTTGATTCATGTGTACCAATGCAAAAGCAACTCAGATCTATATTGTGCTATTACGGCGTGTTAATCTCTCGGTTGCTGAATCTCATTACTATCTCATTATTATTAATCAGTTAGTGTATACTCAGTACCAGTTCTTAAGTCTATACAGAGGACATGTGAGTCAGCTCCTCTGCAGAGTTTATCATTGTTAACAGTGCCTTCTAGTGGTTAACTGAAGTAAATCACTCATCATCTACTCAGCAGAGTAAATCACTTCTCTAAGGATCCTCAGCCTGCAAATGCAGGGTTGGATAAAATGATGGGCATTTTTAGGAAATGACCATGTGGCCGTTTATCAAGCAGTGAGTGGACGACCGATACAGCTTCCTTAGCACTCCGCTATTACTTAAGGAAGAAAAAGCTGTCCTGAAAGCTGAAGAGATGGAAATAACAGCCCTGGCTGGGCTGATTTAGAGTGCATATGTGGTGCAAGCTAGACCACACGCTGAAGCAATCAGGCATTATTCTGCATGCAGGCTATAAAATAATAGAGCCCAGTTGCACTTAAGTTGTCAGGCTGTTGCCTCAAATCTCAAAGTTCGTGACATGCTCCCCCATTTCTCTCTTTCTCCTCTGCACATGACTCTCTATATTTATATTTGTGTGTGTGTGTGTGAGAGAGAGAGAGACAGAGAGGGGGGGGGCATGTTGGTGGATTTCCCTTCTGCCTACATTTGTAACACAAATGATGTCCAATGGAAACAACAGGTGCAGCTTTAGAGGTGACTTATAGACCGGAGCAGGTATCACAAACAAAAGAAAAAAGCAGTTCAGTTCAGTGCGGAAAATTGCACAAACAATACTAAATAATTGCAAATCCATGTTCCAGCTCCATCCCTCTTTATATAAGTGAGTGATTCAATGATGAACACCGCATATGGTCATTCCGGTGCTTTTTTGTTTTTGTTTTGTTCCAACCATGAATGCAGCACTTGAGATTTCTCTGTCCTGGCTTTCCTTACCGAGGATATTCCATTCAACCCGTGACAATGAGCCACGTGTGACTCAGGCAGGGGGTTTCTGATGAGTTATCGTTTTTTATGGGCACGGAAGAATCATAATGTAACAAAATGTTTTTTCCTCGAGACTTGGAAAAAAATAAAAAGGGTTTCAGATGTTTTCAAATCCAAGAATGTGAAATGTGCACATTAATTTCAATTCAAGAACTACTTGTGATTCATTGAAGACAGCACACCTTGTTTAAGTGGCATTTCTAATCTTGGACCATTTGTTTCTATGAATATCCAGGGGAATAATCCCACCCACTGTAGAAATAAACTTGTTTGCCACATAAGTGTTATTTTTTTTTTTTTTTGGGGTGGGGGGGGTGTATGAGTGTGTTTGACTTGTTGAGAATGTCATTTCTTGCAGTGTGTAGCACTTTGAAGATCTCCTGGGGAGAATGTGAAGCTCCACATCTACAGACAGTGAAAGCCTGCAGCTTTTTGCTCCGTGCTGAAATGTTTTCATGAGGGTTGCGTTGCTGTCTGCTGTTGCCTCTTGCACCTCGGCACTCGGCATCAGTTCAGCCTTCAGGGTGAAAGAGCGATCCTCCTGCTGCTGAAAAAAAAAGAAGAAAAAAAAATGTTTGGCCGCCTGCCAATCCTTGGACAAGTGCGCCGCCCTTCCCTGCTGTTTAGCGTATTCATAGTTAGGGGTTTGGGCTCGGCTGTTTTTAAAAAGGCAAGGCAGCTCTCCAGTTGATCAGTCTGCTCAGGAAACTTCTGCTGGAGAAAGTACTGGAGTCCAAACTGAAGGGGAGAGAAGTTGAGATTTTGTGCAAAGAATTGCCTTGCTCCTGCAGAGGACAACACATATATTTGAACACTTTTTGCATGGTGCACTGCGCAGAACCTGTAATTAATGTTTTTTAAACAGATAGAAACACTCTTCTTGGATAAAGACTCTTGGCTTCAGCTTTAAAAAAAAAAAAAAAAAAAAAAAAAAAAAAAAAATCGGATTATCTGACTGAAGCATTGTGCTCATTAGACCAGTCTACTTTTGTTCCCCCTCCTCTTCGCATTTGAGGTTTATGCTATAACTGAAGAGAACACCAACAATGTTTCTGAGTTTCTGCCTCTTGGTCACATTTATCTTGGGGCTGTCCGGGTGCTTGGGCTCATACGTGCCGTGCGAGCCTTGTGACCAGAAGGCGCTGTCCATGTGCCCTCCGGTCCCGGTCGGCTGCCAGCTGGTCAAGGAGCCGGGCTGCGGCTGCTGCCTTACATGCGCCCTGTCTGAGGGACAGGCGTGCGGCGTTTACACCGGGACGTGCACCCAGGGCCTCCGCTGCCTGCCGAGGAGCGGGGAGGAGAAACCCCTGCATGCCCTTCTCCACGGCAGGGGAGTGTGCACCAACGAGAAAGGATACAAACCTGCCCACCCGCCCATAGGTAAGATGCGCACCGTCCGGCCGACTCTATGCATGCTCGGGATCAACTTGAGAATGTGTGCGGCTGCAGTTGTCCATGTAACAGGGTCATCTAGAGCCGGACAGTAGGCTCTCCTCTGTGGAGCAGGGGTTGATCATATGTCGTCCCATGCGGGGATCCGCTGCGGGATTTTCTAGCGGGAGTAAATAAAACCACAAGTGTCTTTCATGATAAATCTTTTTCTTTTTTTCCTTTTTTTTTGTTTTTTTTTTTTTTGATGAAATTATATATATATTTTTGCCTCGTCAAGGTGGTTCCCTTCCCTCACCGTGAGACCCTCGAGGACATGTAGCCGCTGCTCTCTGACAGAGCGCGTGCTTGACAGATGGTTTGAGGTGCCATCTGATTAACTTTTATCCACTGCCTTCATTAAACTGGCTGCACGAGCTTAGTCCTCCTCTCAGAAAATCCCCCTGTGATGTCGCAGGCTCATCATCTAGCTGTAACGATATTGTTTTGTCGGGCTGCTCCCTGTGAGTCTTTTATAGTAGCAACACACATGGTGGACCCATAGTTCGGTTTTATGAGCGGTGTCGGTGGTCAATCTGTTGCGGGCGTCTGTGCGCTCCGCTGCGGGTAAATGCACATGGAGTGTCCCGGCTGGTTTGGGTCTCTAGTGCGGGGCGGCGGCTGTCAAAACTGCGGTCTAGCGAGACCCAGGAGTACGTGGCTGACAAGGATCCAGACAGTTTAAAAAATATTTCCATTTTAAGACAGCGCGGATTATTAAACGCATTTATTATGACGAGGTTTGTTATCATGAGCTTACAAAAAAAAAAAAATGTCTCAACCGAGTGCAAAAACTTTATGAAAGGGCGTCTGTGCGCTACACGATAATGTATTTATATAAGGCATATTAGGAGGAAAATGTGGGAAGTGGAGCTTATTCCTCAAATTGCCGCCTTTTAATATCCACTCGTGTAACAAGTGTCTGTCAAACCTCACTATTTTCCATCCTCGCGCCAGAGCGCATTAAGGTTAAAAAAAATAATAAAAATGTATGTCTTCCATTTTCGCCTTTCCAATATCATTCGCACCTTGAGACGTGAAATGTACCGAGAGATTAGGTGGGGGGGGGGGGGTGAATAGACTAACATTGGAAAGAGAGAGGTGCCACTGCCACTTGTTCAAGATGAATTCAGATAGATTTAGGTCTGCAGGCTACCCAGAGTGTGCTGTTCAGAGTCGGATTACCCCTAAATCTGTATGCGTGAGAGAGATGCAGGGGAAAGAGAGAAAGACATGGAGATAGTCAGATAGAGAAAGAGAGTGGAGGCAATAGCCTTGAATGATTTAAGGTTTTTCTTGGTGGAGCAGAGAGCTTCACTGTCACTCAGACTTTTAGCAGCTTGTCAACAACTAGATAAGTAGGTGGTAACCACAAAGGGTTTGGCTACATGCCTCATTCTATAAAATGGGCTGCCACTGGGCTCATTTTGGCTGTTGACAGAGTCATTAGGCTATTTGCACCCCGTGAGCCGAACACCTTTCCTCTTAATGACATTACAGCACAATGTGGTTTGTCCATGAATGCCATTGTTCTTAAGAAAAAAGAAAATACGTAGCAAACCTCATGTTATGTAAAACATTGATGGTAAAGGTAGGCTCCCAGTTCTGTGTGTGTGTGTTTGCTCCTCTGTATACTTGGGCGGGGCTGTGTGGGTGTCTGGGTGTGCATTGTGTGTGATTGTTGTGAATGATGACACCTCAGGCAGTTTTGTCTCACTCTGGCTTTGCACACACACACACACACACACACACAAATCCCCCACACACGCGCACACGCACGCACAGAATATGACTTCTTTGTTGGCCCACAGAGGTAATCAGAGCATCTTTTCCTGCCTCTGGCGGTGCATTCATTGCATGGGCGCTCAGTCACAACGCAGTGATTCAGCAGAATGCCTCTGGCTCTCTCTGTCTTCCCTCTGAAGGGCCTTATGTCAAACAGCTCCGCCGATGGGTACTGGTGAGGTGAGCTTCTGGTTTCCTGTGGTGTGGGGTTACAGCTGTCTTGTGTGTGCTTTACCAGCTGAGCAAGCCAAACACAGGGAGGAGGAGCTCAAGTGTCCGCAGCCTACTAAATATTGACTGGGGCAGCCAAACAATGGGAGAGAGGAATCTTTGCTACCCTCACTTCCCCCCCTTCCTTCCTTCTCTCTCATGTAAGAAAAAGAGTCCAGGCCATCGCTCTTCGTCTGTGTCCGTGTCCCAGCGGTGCATTAATTCACGTTTTCCTCTTGCACTGTGAGCCCAGGGGTTGCTTGGATTGTAAGGCTCAGGAGGTGGTATGTGCTGTGGGGGCACTCCGACTTTGTTAGCCCCCTACGAGTGAATCAGACCCTGGAAAGCTTGCCAACAGATATGACTTCATAGCAGCAGGCCCCTCGTCCTTCAGGCTTCTGAAAGGGCCCTATGTTTTAACGGATTGCTCTGTGCCAAGAAACAAAAGATGATTAGGGAGTGGTTCCAAATCCAGAATACTCCACTCACACATGGACAGAAATACTATGCCCCTTATTAGCATAGCAACAGGAAACCTGGTGCCTTTCCTGACAACTTTAATACTTTACATTTGTCTTGGCTCTTTGCATATGTGTAGATGCATTTTTAACTTGTCGCCAGACGAGTTAAATGATTTCTACGGACACATTTTTCATTGGTATTTACAGTCATGAGTACGTCAAGCAACTGCAGGCTTCTGATGTTTGCCAGAGAACTCCACATGTGTATGACCACATTGCCTTGTCATATCTAAGCAGCATACAGAATCACTTGTCATCACATTAGTTTAGAAAGCCATTTAACTTTGAGGATCGGCATCTGCTTTTTCCATGTCCGCAGCCTCCCTGACGCAGCTGGTTATAGCGTCGTAGCTGAGAAACCGAAGCGTGGTAAAACGCTGATTCTCTCTGACCGTACACTTGGGCTAATGACAACCAGCCACCGTGCATGCACATACAGACATGCCATGTTAGATATAGCCCAGGTCACGTGGAGCCCCAGCTGCCTGACAGCTCCATGAGGGGGCTCATGCGAAAGGAAAGACTGTATGTGGCTTTCCGTCCGTCTCACCTTGAACATCTGAGACAGCGCAGTGAAAGCTTAGCATGCTGCAACTGATCTTTCGCAGGTGCTCGTGAGAAGTATTTGAAAGGTCACTTTGTCAACATATCACACGAGGACTTCAAGAAAGGAAAGAAAAAACATGCAATTGATAGAAAATGCGATGCCAAGAAAATATAGAGAACCCGGGTTCTTAGATGTGACATTGATACCATTGATGGGGAACTGCTTTTGTCATTTTGAGGCATGATCATAGGGTCTACAGCACTGGAGCTGTCGCTGGCAAGCTCAGAACCTTTTTGGCACACTTGCCTGATTTCTTCCTGTAAAACTTTTAAAGTGGCATTTGTACAGCTTATTGGTCACTGACACCTAGCCTGCTGGTGGCAACAGCTGTGGAAGAAATCAGCACTCACTCTAGTCTTTCTACGCTATAGGAGCATGTGATTCAATAAAGGCAGGGATGAACACATGGTGGGCTTTAAAATTATGTCACATGTTAACACCTGACCTGTGCACTGTAATCTCACCTGAGGGCTGTACTACGAAGCACATTTGACAGAGCCAGGGTTTCTTGGCCTACGCTGGCTCGACCAAACCTAAAACCCTGTTCAGGTACAACAGGTACCGTGCTTATCAACTGTCAGGCTTTTCTCCCTCAGGCTCTGTGCGCGTTCTCATAAAAGGGGGCGTTTGGTGTGTCATTTGGATTAAACGCCGCCTTTTATAGGAGTATAAAAAATGATTACAGCATAAAGCAACGTGTTGTTGAAAATAAGAGAGGACTGCTGGCAGAAAATTACTTTTCGTGTATTGTTACAAGTAATATATATATTTTACCACTGCCTCCCGTTTATTTCTAACATGACAACTGCACATTATTACACTTTAAACTTGACGCAACAGATTTAAAGGTTATACTCAAGAATTGCACTTAAGTCCGAGAATGTCTCATAGTGAAGGATACGTGGAAATCACTATCTGGGATAAGTATCAATAAACAAATCCATTTTCTAATCGGTGTTCTATTAGCTGCAATATGCCAGCAGTGTGAAACGGCTGTCGGTCAATCAGAACCAAGCATAAAAACATAATCATGTTAATTGTAAGTTAAGTCCAAAATAAGCGTCCAAAATATGGATTGCCTCCAACTGGACCGGTTGTAATGGCAGCGTGCCATTCATCTGGGTACATGCGTCTAATCAGCGGCCATGGGAATGTCTGGTGCTCCTGTATCGCTCCATAGCATCCAGGGATGTCAATCCGGACCCAGCTGCCTGAGCAAAAATCACAGAAAGCTAAATCGCTGGAGCTGGGAAGGATCCAAGCCAACCTGAAAAGATTATACATCGTATCCGTCATCAACCACATGTCCCGAGCTTCTCCAGGTGAGAGCTATGTCAGATGCTTGTAACTGTTCAGCCAATCGAGGCACGGTGGGAGCCAAGTCTGACGCAATTCTTGTCTACGCATTGCAAAAGCCATCAGCACCAGAAGCACCAAGTACAGAGCTCTAATGCAGGCGTTCTCTTGCATGGCTTGCATGATCATTCTCATGATGGGGATCAAGAGTGACTCCTGGAGCCCACGAGTTTTTCACAATTCCAAATATGGCGCAAAGGCATGCACATGCGTAAGAGAACTTATCCCATCCCACATGGTAATATTTGAAGCTCAGGTGCAAGCATTCCCAAGATGATTTGCTGTCTTCTCTTTCCACCTTGGTCCACTCGGATAGAGCCGATGCAACCTGCTAACATCAGTCCGTCAAGTCCCACACTGTTGGTTCAAACGGCAACCCCCGTAAAAGGCTCCGTTATAAGGTCACAGAGGATTGAAGGCAAGACACAATGCGAGACAGGTGATCCTTGTCCCTGTCCCTGTAGGTAATCTCATCCTTGGCATTGAATTTGTGCATCCTCCTAGATACGTCATAATAGTTGAAATAGCATAATTGTTGATTGTTAGTTTTGATGACTTAGAAGCCAAAGGGTTCATAGTTGTTTCTTCAAAAAGGTATATGAATCATGTTCCATAAACATTATTCTTGAATGTGCTACAATTCACACCATTATACTGAACATTAATAAATGAATGTTGCACTTCATCGCCAACTGTGATGTTTCTTTTTAACGCTGCTTGGAGATGAGCTTTATACAGCGCATCCAGGAGCGCTCGACTGTCGCCGAAATAGCTGCCTCTGGCGCTGGAGAGCATTAGAACATTGTCACACCCAGCAATTGTGTTGTGGTGACGGTGACCCAAAAAGAGGTTGCGTCGGTCCATGTGGCTTGTTGAAAACACAAACTCTGATGTTGGATGAGACCTCAGACCAAAATTACGAATGTACACTAGAAGAGCCATGGGCCTCTCTCTGATAATGTGCTTTTTTCACATGAGCTTGTTTCAACATCAATCGAGCATTTATTTGCACTGCGGAAGCCGTAAACAGGTCAGAAAGTTTGCTTACCTCCAGCAGCATTTCCCTCTTGGAAAGATTTTGCATCCTCTCATAAGTCCTGTTTTGTGATTTATAATCCTTGAATTGTTCTTGTTGCTATTTATACCGTGCAGTCAGAGAAGCAGGAAACTTTTTGATTGCAACGAACATATTATGTGCGTACAATACCACGGGAAGAGTTATTTCCTGCATATTCAGAAGCTGACGGGGACCACGCACAGGGTCAAACAACTGAAATTCCATGGAAACAACAGGACATAAGGGTCGAAACACAAGTTCCTTACACTTAGGGGTGCAAATAATGGATATTTTCTTCCTGCTTTCTAACTGGTTTGCAATGGATTCTTTTTCATCTGTCTCAGTCTCCTTGTGCAGTGCTGTCAGATGTGCAGAGGGTGTATCTTATCTGTCACTGACCATCCATGGCGTAGCGTTTTACTCCTGCAGTGAAACTAACCTTGTCATTTTATCTGCAAATTGTTTTTTGCTACTTAAGAGTTCTAGCAGTGGTAACTTGGCTGCCCGTTTAAAAAGCCTCTAGGGCCGATATTCCTTTTGGTCATCGGGACTTTTTTTCCAACTTTTTTTTCAGGTCACATGCATCCTCAGTGACTTGCACAACTCCTCTGGTTTGTTCACACCTCCCTTTCTGCTCTAGAACCTGCAGGGTTAGCAGGCCATGGCCTTGCTTTCAAATATTAAGTAGTGGAGGCAGTCTGAGGCTGAAGGATGGTTTACTAACGTCATGCTTTATATGACACAGGCCCGCAGGCTCATTCATCCCTACATTATCTTGTTCTACCCCCTGCTGAGATTAAACAGCACCTCTATTCACAAACTCTCTTACATCTTGTAAAGATGTCATTTCAAATGAAAGCTCAGAGATGCAAGGCGGGAGAATCTATTGTCCTGGTGTTTTTTTTTTTTTTTGCTATCTAAATGGCCTTATTACAGTCTTAGAGATCCAGAGATGTGCTGTCCCAAAGACGGGGTAGCTTATCTTTCATGCTTGGACTGTTGCCTGTAAGAAACTTGGGATATTCATGAAGCATAATTGTGTGCAGATGTTAATTTTTAAACAGAGAAGTATCAGGTGCACCTCCTTTGGCTACTCTGCTCCTCTCGTCCTAATGAAATCTTTAGCTCGAGCAGGGAGAGAGAGAGAGATAGCAACACAGCTTTGGGCTCAGCTGAATGGAAGAGCTGCACATGACTTGGCTCACTTGGCTCCCGTCCAGGGTCTTGGCTGAGTTTCAGGAGTTAAACACAGACCCTCTAAGCCTCCTTTACAAGCTGGGTACCCTGAGCATGGAAAAACTGAGTTTTTGTGGCTGTGCCGAAGAGCCCACTTCAGAAAAGATGAATTTGGTGATTTTGTGAGTGCAGGAGAAAAGAAGTCAGGCACCGTTGTCTTCACAAAAGCTGCATCATTTTTTTTTAGATGCAGATGAAAAACCTCTTTTCTGACACCATTCTCCGAAGAGACTTTTTCTCAAAGTGGCTGACTTGTAAGGTGAATATAATTGATGTGCCACGGCTCAGGCTTTTCTTAGTCTGGCCATTTATATGCTCAAATGAGATTACCCATGAAACAAGAATGCACGTAAAAAAAAAAAAAAAAAAAAAAACAGCCCTCATTTTCGATAGCACATTTCATTGCCAAATATGTGGCATTTTAATCAAGCGCCCTGAGAAGTTATTGGACTGTACAGCTGAAATGAAGAGTTTTTCCACAGTGGTCACAGGCACGGCGTGCCTAGGAATGCTTGTTTGACGTATTTATTTATAGCGAGTAATAGCCTCGTAGTCTGAGCGGGGAGACACAAGGACATATCTAAACACAAACCAAGGCCTGCCAAGTCATGAGTTGTGAGATTAATTTCAAAGAGACGGCAATGCAGCGCAGAAGCCAAAGACCCAATTCTGGTAATCACTCTACCCCGCCCCCCCCATCTCCCCTCACAGAGACTCCAGACGCTCATGCTGTGTCAGGCTCTTTGCACATCAGTTTCTCGTAGCCCGTTTCCTTGTTACGTCTCCACGGTGGCTGCGTACTAACAGGCCAGTCAGCGGAGTAATGGCAACTTGCTCAATCTTATTTCCAAGTGTATTCTCTCCTGTGCGTATACAAGTATGGAAGTTGATTTGTCTTTCAGCAGCAGCTGGCCTATAGTCCGCAGCCAACATTCCTCTCTGGTTCAGTGCGTCTGGCCCTGTGCACCACGGCGGGTTTCCTTGTCAGATAAATATAACCAGGGTCATCCACTGGCACCGTCGCTTCGGCCAGTTGGGGCCTGGCAAAGTCCCCACAATAACTCTGTACTTATGGTACAGCTAAGCCAAGGGGTGGGGGGGTGGGGGGGGGGGCGGGGGGCCGTTTAGGTTAAGGATAAAGGACCTCAACCTGTGAACATCCTATCAAGAGACTATAGTGCCCCCTGGGGGAGCTGAAATTACGTGTAAGAGGCACATAAAATGGGACAGAAATGTACAAGCATTTATACGAGTCCACAGAGCAACTGGATTTTCCTGAGCTTGACATTTGAATCAGTTTAATGTGGGCCACGTAGCTGTAAAGTTACGACACTCGGAGGCCTTAGTCCCGGTTGCAGTTTAGTAGTCCAGATAACGTGTTAGCTTATTTTCCAGGAACTGTGTAGGCAGCCATGCAACATATGATGCAGTTTTCCCAAATTGGAGAGCTCTGTATGCTTACAAATATGTGATGCCTGGTGCCTGGGTATCTGTATTTATGTGTGACCTTAACTAACTTCAAGACCAAAAGACCTCTCTGATTTCTAAATGGTCTTTTATGAAGGGATGTTTTAGTATGACTTTTCAGCTGTTATAAGTGGAGAGTAAGGGGGCTGGAAGGTGGGGATGGTGGGAGTTAAAACTCCTGTGTTAGCTGTAGGAGTTCATCAGCTGTCGATCTGCCCTCCACTATAAACAAATGGCAAGCAACAGTTGGTTTCGCAAACCCCGGGAAAAGCACCTGGGATTTATGTGGGGCGGACTAACAAGCTGCAGAACTTCACATTTCTGAATTATGCAGATAGCAAATGCACATCTTTTTTTTCAGTGACTGTAAAATGTTGCTAATATAAATCATACATCTACATTTTACTGGTTCCTCGTAATGCTTGATTATGGGTCTATGATGACTGTTATTAGATCAGACATTACCCTTTACAGAGACATTTTACATTCCTGAATTTTATGTTCTTGTTCAAATAAAATTTTAAGACTAGTTCCATCACGAAATAACGCTGGAGATTAAATAAACAAACATGGGGGAAATTCCTACTTGAAATGTTGTACGATGGGGAACAGCTCCAGAGTTTTAAATACAGATTTAAGGATTTCAACCGTGAGTTCGGAGTAAACCATTTCCATGGTTACCCATGGGACTTTGTCTTTTTCAACTACCATTTTACCAAAAATGTAACAAAACATCAGACCTACATTTTGCACTGTGATCTATGTTGCAGTCAACTCAAATCTAAACAGCGAGAACATTCTGTTTGTTCCCAAATATACCATATAGCAAAGTTTGTGAAATTTCTTATGCTAGACTAATCAGTATTGTTATAGAAACAAACGTCAGTGTTTTAAATAAACTATGAGTACTTTGCGCTTCCCTTCAGCTCTACGAATCATTTAAGCATCTGTCAGCTTAAATGAAAAATGCTTAATTGCATCTTTCATTTAGGCTAGTTAGCGACTAGCTGGTGAACATAGCGGAGCTTTTAGCAGCTACAGAGCCATGTGTTTCCTTCGGGGCTTGGTGGAGACCAAAACAGCTAAAATGAGAGTCAATATTTGACTTACATTTGCTGCATGGGCAGAAGCACGACTCCAAATGAATGCTAATGTCTGTTGAATGTTAATTAACAAAATGATAATAGTGATAATTGATAGTGATGACTTGTCAATGTTGTCTTTACAACTTGAGTAGGAGCTTTAAGTGAAGCAATTCCAGTCAATCCTTTCACATTTCTTTTCATTTCCAGCAGAGGGCAGGCACAACATGCCACCCAGTGCCAAACACTTTATGTTTTGATACGTCATTATTTTTTTATACACATATTAAGATGCCAATGCAGTAATGTGAAGCTGCGGCTTGGTTGTAGGTTTTAAAAAGGTGACATTAACTGACCATATTTAATTTGCTCCGCTGCAGATCGTGAGTCTAGAGAACATGAGGACACCCTTACCACAGAGATTACAGAGGAGCTGCAGCCAGCTAAAGTGCCACTCCTACCCAAAGACATTGTGAACAGTAAAAAAGTCCACGCGCTGCGCAAGGAGCAGAAGAGGAAGCTCGGCAAGCAGCGCTCCATGGGCTCCCCCATGGACTACTCCCCTCTGCCCATCGACAAGCATGAGCCTGAATTTGTAAGTTTCCAATGTTAGTTTGAACCTGTTTCATTTTTAAAGCCACTTTGTGTAGAATTGAAACATTTGTGACTTGGATGACTCCTTACGGTAGTATCAAGCGGTGCAAGCTGCACACCTTCATCATTATATCTGATTTCACTTTTATTTAAGTTTTGAATTAAGTGAGGGTGCATTTCAGTCCCTTTTGCAAATCCTGTATAACCCTGTGCTGTCTTTCCCCAAAGGGTCCATGCAGGAGAAAACTGGATGGGATCATTCAGGGAATGAAGGACACTTCTCGTGTCATGGCTCTGTCTTTGTACCTTCCCAACTGTGACAGAAAAGGATTCTTCAAGCGCAAGCAGGTGGGTTTACCTTCGAAAAGGTCTTTACACTTAGAAACCCTTCCAAATATTTGCAGTGATATCCTGTATTTAGACTCATTGTTCTCTCCTTTTCCCCACCATTCCAAGTACTGTACCTCTAAAGTCACACCAGCATTTAAAGTGGCAACATTTTTTATAATTTCATTGGATTTGCTTGCGAAGTAAATAGGCAAAATCTTTCGTTAAAATACATTTTGGTCATTGACCTTTTAGCGACAAGCTAACAAGCTTGTTAACTGACAGTTAGCAGGCAAGCTAGTTGAAGTTTGTGGCCACGATTGTGACTAACTAGCGCTAACATGTTCCTGGCTGGCTAGCATATTAAGTAGTAGCTTAACTGCCTGCCGGCCCTTTGAGTACTCACTAATGCCGCATTTCCACTGCATGGTACGGCACGGCTCCACTCAACTCCCCTCGCTCTTATTTGGTTTTCCATTTTCAAAAGTCCATTAGCAAAAGTACCTGTTACTTTTTTTTAGTACCAAAACACTGCAGACCACTTATTGTTCTGAGAGAATTGACACTAGCGCGACTTGGGACAACCAATAGCCAAGCTTCCGTCAAAATCGACCGAAAATATTTTATGCATTAGACCCAGTAAGCCACGTACACTATGCCGTACGTTTGGTTGCCGATGAAAGGATTGGCGTTGAAGATATATTCACGGCAGAATCATGGGGCGTCGCTATGGCAATCAGTTTACAACTCCCCCTACACTGAGGGGATACTCTCCGCAGTAGAAAACCAAATAGAGAGTCGAGCAGAGCCAAACCATGCAGTGGAAACACGGCATATATCACCAAGATTATTTCGAGAAAGAAGTGCAAACAAAACTATAATCTTGTTTTCTGGCCCACAGTGCAAGCCATCTCGCGGGCGCAAACGAGGCATCTGTTGGTGTGTGGACAAGTACGGCGTTCAGCTCCCCGGCACAGACTACAGCGGCGGGGACATTCAATGTAAAGACCTGGAGAGCAGCAACAACAACGAGTGAAAAGGGGAGGACCACCCTTGACCCCCACCCCCCCACCCCTAACCACCACGTGACCCAGGGCCCACGCCTCCTCTCTGAATCACATCTGTACGCTCCGCCCTCCGTTCACTTCAAGATTTTTGTCTTTTCAAGTTGGAAAAAAAAGGAAGAAAAAAATCCAAACGAAAGAACAGGCTGAAAAAAAGACACCTGTATTTTTTTTCTTTTCTTTTCTGTTGTCGACCAAGTACTCATCTCCGAATGAGGGGAAAAGTCCCAGAAGATTTACTAGATCCCTTGACTATTGCTCATGGGACCCCTTTGTATGAGGCGGGTCCCCTGGCTGCAGATCCATGAAAATATATGCACACAATGGATATATTTTTATAGAAGCTGGGGGTTTCAATACAACACTTTGTATGATGTAAAATTACCGCAAAATCATTGTGAAGAAAAAAAAAAAGTATCAGGCACATTGATTGAAAACAGATCCGCTTTAGGCTGTGGAACATGATGCCACTGTGGAGCCGACGATTGGCAGAGTAATTTGTTTTTTTTTTTGTCTGTTTTCCAAAAGAAAAAAAAAAAAAGAAACAATAGATAGGGATATGCTGTACCAGTTGACTCTATCTGGGTATGTGGTTCTGTCAGAGCACTTATGAATAGGGGAACCTGCTTAGATATGTGTAACTTCACAAAATGATGCGTGCATGAATGCGTGTATGTGTACAGTGTGTGTGTGGTATGTATCCGCCTGTGTTGGTGTATGATGGAGTGAGCCTATTTCAAAAAGAATGTCCTTTTTTTTCTTTCTCTTTTTGTTTGATTTTGTCACAACAAGTATTGCTAGCGCTTGAAGTGTTCTTGGGGCTGGCCTTCTCTATAACCGATGTAAAGTATGTCTCGGGACAGGGATTGGTGGAAACTAAAGAGTAAGCAGATACGTCACAGATGAACCTATGTTAAGTGGCTCTTCGACAATGTAGCTAGCCTGATATGCCAACTGTGCCTATTTAAACAGACACTGCCATGCAGGGCGACACAGAGCTTAGAGAGCGCTGCTGACTCTACCGGTGAAATAAAGACGCGTGTTTTCAGCTTCAAGTGACGGGACTCACGTTTGACTCTGAATCTTTCGAGTTGAGTGCATAATCAAACTTGCCAGCCGGGCCAGTCGCTTCTCTGATTCAGTTGTGTGAAGTGTAGTTTTGTATGGTTTGTGTTTGTGCTGTTTTCTTTGCCTTCAGTGAAGTAAAGACGCCCACTTTTGAGCCATGTTCCTTATCAAGTGGTTTCCCCTCAATACTGCTACTACAGTGTAACCATGGTGTATTACGTTACTTTTAAATATAGTTATTGAATGTCGTTTTTTCCTGTAGAAACATAGTATGACAACAATGTAATTGTGCTTGGAAAAAAACAAACTGATTTTAGCCTGTAAAGAATAGGTCCTTGTAGCCTGTCAGGAGAATGACCCATAGTCAGTAGACTACAGGGCAGTCAAAGAAGCTAACACTCTGCAACCCTTTCTGCTTACATAACTCCACGCAAAGGTTATATGTCTAAGGGGAGCATGAGAGAAACAAAAAGGTTACAGGTTATTACAGGGTCATTTAAGTACAGTCGTTCTATCTCTGTGTGCAAGTCACAGTGCCTTCCTACATGCAAATACATTTAAATAGTGACGTGAAAGTGACATGGATATCAAACGGGGCGATTTCCTTTTTTCAGACCCGTGCCGCGGCTGATACTTGACACAGCGATCAAGAGGTCTAGGTTTTAGTTCTGATTAAGAGAAGAACAATGAATGTCCTGTGAATGGTGTCAGCGACGCATCGCAAATCCATTTGTAATCTCCGCCTGTACCTCGGGGCAATTCTGGATAAGAATAATGTGTGAGGAGCTGCTGTGTAACCGCAGTCAGTTAACCCTCCCTCTTCTCTGTCTTTGACAACCAATAAGCTACGATTCTTGCTTTTTTCATGTGAATGCCAATGTATATGATTGCCAGAGAGGGGAAGCCAACGGATGTTTGGAGGTAAATCAAGCATTTCATTTGATGCAACAAAAAAAGGAAATGATTCGTGCATCCTAAATGGCTTCCGGTTGTGAATATATTAACAAGGCTCCTTGCCCCACTTCCAACACCAAATCCCCACTACCACTTTCGAAAAAAAAAAAAAAAAAAAAAAAAGCAGCTTGCACTTATTTCAGTTACTCATTATTGATATTGACACACAACGACGTCCTTAGATGTGGTATCATGAAGTTGGTGGAACGGAGAAAAAAAACAAAAGAAAAAAAAACAGCCACAAAAGCTAAAATGTTGTGTTATCTTGTGCGTACCTTTTAAAGGTGGTGCTTTGAGGTAATATTTTGTCGACAGGGGCTGTGCAGCCCATGCCTGGGACCTCCAATACAGCAACATCCTTTAGGGAAAAATAGATTTAAAGTAACACGCAGCTAGAGATGTTCTCATGGCCAATTGCACAGAGATGAGAGTTGAGATGGAGAGGGGAGATAAAAGAAACGGAGAGGAAAGGAAAGAGGAAGAGTGAGCGCCATGGGCAGTGGTCATAATCAGGGCCTAGCCACTTCCCCGATATGGGGTCACCAATTGCATGACACTAGATACAGTTAGCAAGACAGTTACCAGGAATCATGGAAATCTGGGGAATGCAATACTTGAACCAGGAGAAGAGTATCACTTTGATTTAAATATCTGGGACCATTCACTGTCTGTATCAATCAAGTGTGTGAATACTTCAATGTTCCAGGTGTTTTTCATCCTTTGTTTGGATTGCAGGCTGAGGTTCAGGCTTAAAAACAAGTCCCTACGAGTGACTTCCTGTCCCCCACGCCTGTTTGCGAGTAGTGACTTCTTCAGGTTTTGCATCTCCTACTTGGTTTAAACTCATATTTCATACTTCAGTAGTACAGTAACGACAGTTCAGCTTTTTTTCTGAGTACATAACACTTTCTGGATGTAATGAGTCAATACGATTGGTTTTCATAATTTGGTGTTCACTGGCTTGTGAAATGGACCCATCGGTGGCAGGAGGACAGTGGGAAATAAAATGGTCAGTATTTGGAACTACATAAAAGGAATAAGAAAAAAAAAAAAAGAAAAAAAATCTCAAATTATCAAAGTGAATATCACTGTGTAATATTTATTCAACTTGTAATTTATGTACTCTTTTAACCTTTGTCTTTTTTTGTTATGACAAAGCATTTATTTAAATAAAGTTATGTATTCATTTAAGCACTCTGGTGAGGTTTTTCATTTCTAGCGAGTGGCCACGAAAATGGCTTGAAAAGTACAGTTTGAAGTGGAATCATCCTGGTAGTAAGCACTGACTAATCTCCGAGGCACGAGCTGATAAACCTCTTAGACATAAGTCTGAGACACCCAGGCTAGCCCAAAAGGATCTCATGCAGCATGCAGGATGTGACTTTATAAAGCCTCGCCCGAGGGTAAGTCACCTGGTTTTCAACACCATAGTCAAAAAAGATTGCACAGGAACAAGGAAGTCATTTAACATGAGTTTGAACTTCAAGGGGGGGGGGGGGTAACATCTATTGGGACCAGCTCACTATTCAAATGACTGGGAAGAAGGGATTTGTAGCCTGGGGGAGGATTCATCATGTTATGGAAACCTACCTTTATTACCACTTAAAGGCAGCACGGACTCCTCTGAGGCACGTCCATTCACAAAGACATACACATGGAGCTAAAAGTGCATACATAGACACAAGGTGTGGACAGAATCTGAGAGGCAGAAAAGCTGTAGAGTGTCTGGTAAATAAAGCTATTGATGATATAGTAAGTCTAAGGTGAAGCAATGTCGATATCCACACTCACAAAACCACATATTTAGAAATATTGTAGGTTTAAAAAGGCAGGGGAAGGGGGAAATATTCTGAGAAAAAACTCACAAATGTACGAGAAAAAACTTGAATACTCTCTGAGATTGTGATGAAGTTGATCCAACTTTGCATCAAAGTATAGCAATGTGTTTCCGTGACACAAGCGCACAGTTTTTCTGATAAATGTTTTTCTCGCTAGTTTATGACTATGATCTCAGAGAAAAGTTTTTTTGTGAAGTTTGTGAGTTGTTTAGAATATCCCAGAAGAAAATTCTTTAAATTTACGATTTTAATCTTAGAAATGTGTTTTCAGAATATTACCCCCCCCCACCCTTTTCTTTTTCTTTTTTTTTTACAATGACCCTAATATGCCGACATACATATATTTTCTTCACACAATGTTCTTTTGAAAAACATTATGAGCCACAATGGGAGTTTTAATACAAACATGATATCAGCTCTCAATCAGCAGTGTGTTTTGAATTTCTGTAGCATGCACAGACACTCCTAAGGATAAAATAAGAAGAGATCTAAGAATCTGAGTTCACGTCTCCACAGGGGGATGTCTGGTCATTTTTCATTCCCTCATTGATTCCAGGAAGTGACAGAATAGGACTTTTTCTTTGGGGGTGGGCACCAAAGTCTTTCCCTGGGGAGATCAGGACTTTGACCAACTCCAGATGTGGGTGACTGAAGCAGGGCATGAAAGGGTGGAGGGCCCAGCAGTCCCTGTACAGCAGCAGATCAGGGCTGCCGTAAAGGTTGCTGTGGTGTGTCTGTGTGCGTACGTGCAGAAGGGAGGGCACAGAAGGGAGGAGG
Source organism: Bovichtus variegatus (assembly GCA_943593645.1). Classification (NCBI taxonomy): domain Eukaryota; kingdom Metazoa; phylum Chordata; class Actinopteri; order Perciformes; family Bovichtidae; genus Bovichtus; species Bovichtus variegatus. The sequence goes on from CALSCE010010700.1 coordinate 3,081,880, forward strand.
AAACATGTGTAGAAGATTTGATTTGCGAGGCAGTGAACATGACAATTACTATTTGCCTTCAAAGAAACTGACAACTGCACTTAGGACTTCAAAGCATTTATACCCCTTTTATTACATAATTAGGCCAACAACGTCGGATGGCTACATCTGACATCAACTCACGCACCTCACTCCATCCCAAAGCCGCTCGAACTGCCCCGCTGAGCATTTCTGTGCTGCTCCGATCTCAAAGGTCTTCTGCTCCCTCTGCATTTCTGCAAATGCATTAATGTGACTAAACAAGTAGAGCTCAGTGCTGTAAAATCACGGGCAATAGCTGCGGGGATGCTTTCACTTGCTTGTGCATCGATTTGCCTGTGGCTCATGTGATTAAATGTGACTTTTAGAAACAATGATGGGGCATTTAAAGACATCAGCGTACAAATGGCATGCAGATGTTTACACTGCATAATTGGGATCTTTGCAAATCACCGCTTGTGCTCTTGTTTAATACTATCCCTTAAAGAGGTAATAGTGGTTCTTTTCATCACCAGGCTAGAGATGAAAGGATATTTGAAAGAATGTATAGCGCTTGGGAGTAAATCACATGACTTAGCAGTGGAATCCTCCAATGCCGGTGGTGGTAGACGGCAGACAAGTGTCTGCGAGTTTTTATCCAAGCCCTTTCATCAAAGATGGACTTAGACCCGGAATCCCAAATGGAGGGTTCTTCGGCGTGGATCGGATGTGACTGTGAGAACCACAACTGCATGTTAAGTAAACCAACTTGGAGATTAGGGTTTGACATCCTACAAACATGAAAGAAGTCGCAGCTATAATGCTCCTGTTCTGGCTGCCATGCATTGCGGGAGGTGGCAACGGCACAAACGCGTAGAAAAATACCAATTACACAAATGCAGAGTGAAAAAAGGCAACCATGTAAACTGACACAAAAAAACCCCACAAGGCCTAACATTTGCCAACACGATATCATCAATATGTCAGCTTTTAATTATCGCGGTCAATACCTGTATACAGCAACACTCATCTCAGGCAAGGGAGTCCTGTATTTAACCAATGGTCTGGTAAAGAAAAATGCTTTATATTAGGACCAACAGAGAAGAAAAAAAGAACTGAGAATAAAAACATGTCATGAGAGATTTGGGCCATCGGTTCTATTTACTTTGTACTCACCAAAGTAGTTGCTGAGATCTCAGAATGCAGATACATCGATACTAATATGTCTGACGGGGCTACGAACACATGTGGTCCGACAGGTTGGAAACAAACTCTCAAGTTAGAATTATTGTCAAGAACAACTTCCTTGTTCACTTTTTCCTTTGAGATTGAGTTATTTTTTTTATTTTTTTGCTTCGAGTCTCTATCGGGCTGTATACTGTAGGCTAGATGAACGCACGTTAGCTGAAGAGTTTCATTTAGAGCTGCAAGTCGAAGGGCAGAAAAAAATAAGCGTCAACTAATTGGATAATCGTTAAAGTCATCTTCCATGCAAAAATGGCAGAACATATTGTTTTCAGCCTCTCGATTATGCTGATTTTTCTCTGTTTTATATCATATTTAAGTGAATATCTTTGGGTTTTGGACTGACAACAAGACATTTAAGGACATCACCTTGGACAATCTTTTTAAATATTTGCTGACATTTCATAGATTCAAACGATTCATCGAGAAAATAATCTGCAGAATAATTGATAAAGAACATAACCGTATATTATTAACAACATCTGTACAGAAGTCTTCCCAAACCTCCAGATTCCACAAGCCTCCGTTACACTGCATATATTTGCATCACGTTTTTTTTTTTTTTATCAGTCTTTCTTCGACGCTGAAACATAACACTTGGCACCTTTGTCCATATTCACAGTTAAATGTCTCCGCAGTTGTACTTCCACCATGTCATTTTAACAAAGATAAAACAACAATTATTTTGTTAACATTCAACAAGTACAGCTTCCGTGAGTCTTAGACGCAGACCCACCATCAACATATCAAGGGAAGTTGTTGAATGCTAACAAAAGAAATACTAGCCTGAAAGTAGGGCAGATCTTAGGCTCTCCAGGCCAATACACGCACATGTGCTTTTGCACATACACATACACACACAGACACAATCACGCCATCACACACATACTCACCCCCCACTCTTATTCCCACTGCTAAACTACCCTCCTCGGCCCATTGTGCCGGATCTATCAAACCCAAAACAAAAGACACTTGTTTTGATTTGTTTTCAGAAAAGGCCAGCTTCAAACTACCATTAAATGTGCTGAACAACCCGAGGACGCCCGAGATCCATGTGTGACGCCGAGCCAAGCTGTCAAATTTTTTTAAGCAAACTCTGCTGCCAAAAAAAAAAAGAAAAACCAGCATTAATAAGACAAAATAAAAAGAAATAAGAAAAAACTAGCGTGTCACCAAAAAACAGAGCAAAGCTGTAAAGCTGTAGTTGAAAGAGCGTTTCTGGGACTGCTGCTCAGCTAACTGGCACACTGGCACATGTATAAGGTTACAAGGCCAAAGCCAGTCAGGAGTGGTCTCATATGATACACTTTTGGCCAGAACTTCAAAGAAGTCTTTCTTTACACCCAAGTCTTGAATCATTTGATCGCAAATCAATGGTGACTTTTGTTTGGGGGCTTTTGAAAGCCTGAAACATAAAATCTACTTAGGACATATGTAAAGCTTTTATATGTTATAAAGCAGAACTGTTGCCTGTACAACCATACATCTGAATTACTCAGTGCAGAGTCTATCGGACATAATCTTTTTTTTATACGGATGGAGACAGAATTAACAGAGCTTTTTATTAGATTGTTTTTTTCAAGTGTGCCTTAATACAATACTCAAGCTATATGAACATTTAAAGAGCTATGGGTCAATCCCTTCCTAATTGGACTACACAGTAAAAGACAGAGGGGGGGGGTGCGCAAAAATGCATTCCAAGCATCCGCTGAAGCTACTTTAAGGCGACTTTTAGTTGTGTATGTCCTTGACTTGCCAGTGGGTAGGTTTATTGCTGGTGTTGTTTCCTTGCATGCGACTACTAGGATGGATCTCTCTGCCAGCACAGCAAAGAGGGAGGGAGGTAGAGAGAGAGAGAGAGAGATAGACTGGAAACAGGCACTACAGACACCTTACATTTGGAAGACTTTGCATTTGTCTCAATATTGTTTAGAGTGTAGTCTGGCTAGGAAGGTCATTTCACCGTGGAGAGGAGGAATGAGTGGAGGGACCGATTACTATTTTACCTACATATGGCATGTGAGTACTGCATTAAATTTGACCTGAGAAAATACAAGCTGTCAGTCAGTTTGACCCGAAACATATTTTCACATGCATACTTCTTTTTTAAAAAAAAATTTTTTAATAGGGCTTTCGATATTATCGTGATATATGTTGGAAAATAAATAAGTAACATTCATCTTTAACTTTGTTTATTGTGCGTTCTGTCTCTTTTTTTGGCAAATGAATTACACTCAAAATACAAGCATAGGGAGGTGGTAACTGTACAAAAAGAACAATTACACAAATAAGAATGACAGTTCAAAAACCCACAAGGCCTAACCTTTGTGTATTACTAACACGATATCAATATTTCAGCTTTTAATTATCACGGTCAAGACCTTTAAATCGCGACACTCCAAGTTTCTAATCCACTGTAGGCTCATTTCTGTAGCTCGTGTTACACTTTTAGAGCTCTTGCTCCGCTAAGGCTAATATCAGTGATTAACACCAAAACAAAAAAAATTATTTGTAAAAATGTATCTATGCAACTTTATCGACTAGGTTTAGAGGATCGTCATGTCACCGGGATCCATGAGAGTGTCTCAATCACTTTAACTTAACGAGGACCTGTTGACACGTCACAGGGTTACGAAACTATTGTAATAAGTCACATGCAAGCCGTTGCAAATGCTTCCATAATCGCAGCGGGAATAAAAAACACACGACACAACTTTCTGATCATGCTGACTCTGCTGGATAATCAATTTACTGTCTTTTTCTCTTTTTTTTTTTTTACAGTGGCTGCAATGAATTACAGATTTTGAAATCATCTAAAAAAAACATTCCATGTCACTCATCACTCATGATGATGGGCTTGACTGTCAAAGGGACAATAACAGTGGATTGCTTACAGCCCACGGATGGCAGGATTGTTCCAGCACAGCCTGTAAAAGTGAGACAGCACTGAGACACATTGTCACGATGGTCCCAGTATCCAGTTTTGCCAGGGGCATTCAGAATCATTAATAGCACCTCTACTTCCCTCTGTCCCTTACCCATCTTTAGACCATGATCATATGATCTGCAGCACAAATATGTCTGTGTGTGTGTGTGTGTGTGCGTGTGAGAGCGTGTGTGTGTGTGTGTCCCTGCGTGCTTTTGCGTACAAGGGTTGGTTTATTCATAGACACCTTTACCCACTTAGTATCACATTTGTCAATGTCAGCCCCCCATCTTAATCCCTCCTCATGTCAACACTTCATTAGTAACCCCAGCAACACATGGGTACACACACACACACACACATATGCACACACACGCACACACGTACATGTCTGCGCACTCAGCACTGAATAGTGATGCTGCACAGCAGTTATTACCGCAAGAGCCATTTTTCTAAAGTGACACTTATTTGGAGTTGAAAACTGCAACAACAACGTCTCTCTGTAGCTAACCAGACTGATGGGTGTGGATTCCTAAATATTTTTACATCTTTAGTCGAGATTGTCGGAGCAAAGTTGGATTGAATTAGTTTACGGCCAACAATGTAGGAAGCAGAGTCGGTGCATCAACAGGGACATTTTACAAGACGCAATCAGCGAAAAGCACGACGGCAATAACACTTTTAATTAGCTGCTTGCAAAGTATTTACCCAGGGAAAACAAGGTTACACAACATGTTGGCAGTGGCATGAGTTCCAGATTATGCATATATATCTTTGATATATGTCAAAAGGATTTCAAGGAGCACCTGTAAGTCTTCAACCTCAGCTCAAGTCCCCCAGAGGCTTTTCTGCTTTAGAGTACAAGTTCATTAGCATAGCATCAAATCTGGCACGAGTATCCGAGATCCAGTAACGCTATGGGAATGTGAGCATTCAAATGTAAAAAAAAACAACTTTCACAGAGTCGCAGTTCTTCTTTTTAAGAAATAATGAATTACATTTCTGTTTTACACACACACAATTGACACAAATGATGTTTGAAATTCAGGTCAACTTGTTCACATCTGAACATACTTTTAAAGTGTGCTGAAGGTTTTTATTTATGCATTTATGTAACAATGGTAGTGCAGATTAGATAAACATAAAGGTAGAGTAAATCCCCCCCCCCATGTAGTACAGGGCAGATGTTACATTGTCACCCTAAAAAGAAATACAAAATCATAAAAGTTACTAAGAAAGCATGTAAGTCCTTTGAATGCAAATAAAAAAGGACTCATACGCTTCCAAAGTTGCACTAATCAATATTTCTGTGCTAGATCAAATGATTATGTGCAATGTGAAAGTAGTCACTCGTAGACACAAACCCACGGACTGTTATCGCCCAACTCTGCAGTTCTTAAAAAGTAATATTCTTTATGTATATTTTTATTGTCAAAAGATAATGTTTGGTCCAACCTTCTTCTATAACTGCACTGGCATGCTTTTTATAACAATGAGTATGAGCACTGTAGTTTGAGTCAATCCCACATAAACGGTCCTGCTGCCACAAATACATAAATACTTACGAGCACACCAAATGTGTATCAATCCACAGATAAAAATAGTTCCCAACTAATGAAATAAATACTTACCAAAAGCCCAGCTGTTTCAGGACATTACTTAAAAAAAGAAACTATATATTTGTGCCCCCTTTTTTAAAGATTTAAATCATTAGTAGGGATACATGCTTGAGTCGAGAGACGTTGCTTTTGATCTTTGAATGAGATTAGTTGACAACAGGAACAGCAGAATAATTACAACTTTAATACCTCCACCAAGGAGGTTATGTGTTCGGTTCGGTTCGTTTGTCTCTGTCTGTCTGTCAGCAGGATTACGGGAAAAACTACTGGCCCAATTTTCATGAAAGCACGGGCCAAGAAAGAACTCTTTAAATTCTGGAGCGGATCCGAATCACACGGGCCGGAAACATGAATCATTTTCCCACTTTTGTTAACGGTACGAGATAAGGCATTTGGCCTTTTATTTTTTTGAGTTAATACTTTACCCTTAAAGCTAATGTAAATTTAAGACAAAGCCTTCAAATATAGCGACTTCTTTACATGTTGATAGAATAAACACATCCAGGGAATAATCCTCCCAGATTTGGAATTTTCGAGAAAACCCAACCACTGTGCTAAAGAGATGCTGCTGTAGTGGGCATCACTCGCAGCTCCTCCTGAAACTCGTTACAGTTGGGATCCCCTCTGACTCTAGGCGTTGCCGGAATCTGGACTCCGGTTAAGGGGTTAACGCACCAGCACTCGCCCCGCTGGCCGTGGGTGGACATGTTGCACTGGAAAGAAGGAAGAAAAACACAAACTAGACAAGTTGGAAAACACTGGAAAAAAGAGAGGAGGGGTAAGGATGCACAGTGGGAAGTAGGGGGTGCGTTAATGAAGCATGGCGTACGGAGGCTTGAGATGTGTGTGTGTGTGTGTGTGTGTGTGTGTGTGTGTGTACTTGTGGATCTTCTGGTGGCGGGGGGCCATTGGATGAGAGTGAGGGCTATGGTTCGGGTGGGACGACACTCACCCAATAACAGCCCATCCTCAGGTCATGCCCCCTACTCACAACCCACAACACATGCACAGCCACACATGCCATCACAGACACACACACACACAGCGGCATGCCAGTGGACCGGCCCCCCCGCAGAGCCCCCCTCTACTCAGAAATGAGGTCGTAATTGAAGTGGACACAGTTTACGCCGCGCACGCGGGGCAGCAGCGGAGGGGACGGCCAAAAGAATGAAGAGCTAGGGGGAAAGAAAAGACTTTCCATTTTCTTCCTTCGATGAGAAAGAACAAAAAAAGTGACAGTTACAGTAATTACCCCGCGACAAGGAGGGACAACTCCAAAGGGAGCCGAGTGTTGAGGAGGTACAGTGTTCCTCCCTGGGAACCGAGGACTCCGGTCCGAAACAATGCTGTTGTTTGTGACCAGTGATGAAAATTGGCTGAGTGGTTGAGAGCCCTGCTTTAGGAAACTGTGGCGCCTATTCAAATCTTCTTTTCTGCTCTACTATCCTCGTAAGAAAAACACTGGATATGTGACCTTGTTTGTCCTCCTGTGTCTGATTTCTATGGATGAGCAGAATTCAAATTCAAGCCCCCAGTCGGAAGCACAGTTCGTTCCTCGGCTTAACAAAAGTCTTCCCATGAAGTACGCCAAACAGTTTTATTGCCTTGTAACCTTGAGCTCAGAAGCTGTTGCCTCATTCATGGTGACAACATCTCCACACGCACATGTGTGTGTGTGTGTGTGTGTGTGTGCGAGCGTGTGTGTGTCGAAGGGCAAAGTATTAAGGAAGAGGAGGGTGTGTGTGAGTTTATAAAAAAAAAAAAAAAAAAAAAAAAAAAAAAGGGGGTGGGGGTTGTTGTGTTGTGAGTGGTGGCAGGTGGGAGTGAGGGGGAGGTTTATTTTTTTGCCAGGGTGATTTTGCCAGGCTGATACAAGGGAGTTTTGTTTGTGCGTGTGTGTGTGTGTGCGCGTGTGTGTGTGTGTGTGTGAGTCAGAGTATGAAAGAGAAGGAGTGGGGAAATCCAAGGGAGAATTAACCAAATTGATACAGTACGAGTGTGTGTGTGTTTGTGACGGGGAAAAGCAAACGGAGGGAGAAAAGCGTAAATGACACCAAACTAAACACGTGTCGGCACACACACCAGTCACAACAGAAGCATTTTTAAAGAATCAAAGTCAGTGGATAATACAGCAACTACCTGCAGAATTTGAAACCTGATGACATCCGCAGCAATGGGAATCCACGTTCACCACGAAACGTTAACTCACCGGTGAGTCCCACGGCGCAGAAAACTGCTGCTGCCCTGTTCTCTGTGGGCTGAAACGCTCAAACATGTCCCAACCCTGGCCAAAACCTCAACGAGTGATGTCACTGCAGGTGTTTGTCCTTTGACAGTGGATGGAAAACACCTGTTGTGACATCACTGATTGAGGCGGGGCCAGTGTTGGGACATCCTTGAATGTCTCCTCCCTACAGAGAGCAGCCGCTTTCTGTCGTGCATTTCGGAGGTAATATGATACAACCAGAATCTGAGCTAAGTAACGGAATCTGAATAAATGATAAGCACAGTGGAGCAAAGTACAGTATCGGGTGCCAAATTCAGTCACACAACACTCTCTCACCCGATTACTGAGATACTGTTTATAGTTAGATTTTTAGATGAGCGTCAATTTTTTTTGGGGGGGGGGGGCATTTTACTAATACTCTGCCCTACACACTTTATCTTGTATCTCTTGAAACTCTGTACATTACGTGTGTGTGTGTGTGTGTGTGTGTTTGAATGATGCTTGTATCAACTATAGGGGTGTAACCGTAACACAGAAGTTACGCGTCAGTTCGTACACGGGGGTTTAAGGGTCACGGTTGGGTGTGAGTGCGGGACAGCAGGAGGAAAAAAGCATGCAAGTGTCAAAGACGGACACAATTGCCGGAGATTGAATTAATATATTACATAGTAATATAGTAATATTACTATGTAATATATTAATTCCGAAGACACTTCTATATGACACTGTACGAACAGTGAACAAACTAAAAGGCAACAGCTCACAATGGGCTGTAAAAGTGAACAGCATTTTTGATGCTATGAAGGTGAAATATGGTGATCGGCACATTTAGGAGATTCCCTGGTCGAATGTGCTTTATGGTATCAAAATTCCTTTGGAAAATGATACACATTAGGGATAGTACATTTTGCACAGTGTCGTACTTTTACACAGGCCAGTCTGGATTATAACTGTCATTCTTCAATGATTCCAAAACCGTGCCTGTGTGGACAGACCCAACAGGGAGCTGCTGGGCCCCTGTTAGCACTGTTCCTCCCTTAAAACTAGATTTACACACAGGGTCTCTCTTCAACACAGGGCCTCAACATGTGCTCAGTTGTCCATATGGCACAATTTTCCAACAGACGAAGGGCTAAAGGCAAGGTATGTATAGGTTTATATACTGTAGGCACACAATTGCTGACACCATGTGGACCATTTCCTGTCGCTGCTTGTTGTAAAAATGCTCCGAATAATGTAAGTGCATTAACATACACTCGTACCCATAAGGGTTCAAATGATGGGACGATTGTCCCTGTCTCCTGATGGTCCCAATATCGGGTTTTATATAAAAACATTCTTGTAAACATCTTCTGTTTGTCCATTTCCAACAAAGTCACAACTTGTTTGTTATTTACTATATTCGGGCTGTTTTTTATTTGTAGAAATGTGTTGAATAAGTCTTGTTTGGTGGGGTCATCCTGTACTGTAATTCCACTGGTTGTATTTTATTTTTTTCTTTTACCCCCTTGCTCCTTTTACTTTTGTGTTCTCAGCACCTAATTGAACGTTTTTACCTGCCTGATTTGATGGCCAGGATGTAAAATGATGTTATTAGTTTTTTTGTTTCTTGCCCTTTGTCATGTTTACCATGTTTTTTCAATGATGAAGCTGCCGTGGCCGTCTAATAACGCCTGGGAGCTTCTAATCCCGAAGAAAGCTTGTTCATATGTGAAGATTAAATGGCGTAGGTACAATGTTCTTCCTCAATAAACAGAGTGTGTGTTCAGGTAAAGTGGTGTGACGTGAGACCAGTGCTCTGTCCATGGCTCACCTGTTTGAGGTTGTACAGTCCATGTCTGTCACAGTTTGGAAATTTGAGCCCGTACAGGTTCTCCAGCGGGCCTCTGTTATCCTGAGAGGTCATTTTGGAGATCTCCTCCAAGACCTTGTCCAGCTCCTGTTGACAGGCGCTCTGAAAGGTCGAACGAGGAGACACTTATTAATACTAATATTGACCAACGATTTAGGAGAAGCACAAAGCAGATGTTCAAATGCATTTACAGGAAAAAGAAAAATACTACTTCTGGTCAATTAAATAGAACCAGCAGGAGACAAGAAATAGAGTAAGTATAAGTTTGACTTAGGTTTGAGGCCAAGGAATGTGCTCTGTCCAAGAAAAAGAATGGAGGAATAAAATACTTCTGTGTGTCTTGTAAAAATGTCACAAATACACACATTTATAGCTAACATTTTTATGAGGTGCAGTTAGGCAGGCAGAAAGTTCTGCCAATATTATTGATGTGAGTCTGGTGGAATGGAGCATGAGTGGCTGGACTGCCCAGCTCAGCAGGTGGCCGTGGCCACACACACACACACACACACACACACACACAAACACACACAAACACAGACCTGAGCAGTCACATGTTCATACACCTACATGTTCATACGCCTACATAAATACAGTTCCCATTGCATGGGTGTACACACACACACACATACACATTTACCATGCATAGTATCCACGTGTACACGCACACACACGTTACTGTAACACACAGGGTGTATCAGGCTGCCAGTGGGATCAAAGGGGTCCAGTCTTATGATTAGTTGGCAGAAGATGAGAGAGAAGGGCAGGAGGAGGTGCAGTCTGCCATGAACCTTATCAGTCATCTGAACATATGGATGAAAAGTACTCTCTTTCTTTCTTTCTTTCTTTCTTTTTTCTTTGTCTCTGGTTCTCTCATTCACACTTTCTCCTACAGTCTTTGATTCCCCCTCTCTGTCTCTCTCTCTCTCTCTCGCTCTCTCTCATAATGAAGGCACACATAAACCCACACCTCAGTGCATGCACCGCACAGTCATTCCAGCGCTCATATATTAAAGGATAGGTCCAGGCTTTTTTATGTCACACAATACTCACAAGTCATAAATACGTTTAAAGAGTTATAAGTGGCCGTAATTATTCCTTCTTTGCACGCTGGCCTTGAAGAGAGCTCTTCATACACTGTGAGAAATAGGCAAGAAACTCAACAGTCCTCATTCAAAGCAAAAGATGCATCGTGAGGTTCAGCTAAAGCGAATATGAGGCGGTAGGCTGAACTAGCCACATCAAGAGGGTCTCATTCAACGTTATAATTCTTTCAGGACAATTTTCTTCTTCTTTTTGTCTCCAAACACAGTGTGTTTCCCTGTTGAGTGATAGTCACTCAACTAAAATCTGCATATGAATGCAGAATCTGTACGAAAGTGTCGGAAGCTTCTGATTTTCGTTTGTATTTGAGTAGCACTGGCCAAGCATGTTTGGTTTAATGCAAGTAAACAGTCCGTGTAGAGAGCAAAAGAGGCGGAACACATTGGCTGACGACAGTTTAGCTTTTTATTAATCTCTATGGACAGATATCTGCATATGACCGCAGATATACAATCTGGCCGTAGACGTCTTCTCTCAACTCCATTCTCTCGTCTCAAGTTGTTTATCGGACTGTAACACTGACCAGCGCGCGGGAGAGGAAGTCTTATATCAGATATACCGGATATCAGTTAGCACGGTTGGGGAGTAAATATTTCCATGTGGAGTTACATAATTAAATTACAAAATAAATGTAATTGTAATCAGTTACAGCTACTAATCAAAATATTGGTGATTACAAAGTAGTCAGACCGTTGTGAGGTTTTACACCGCCTGGTTTTTCGGACTTTTCCGCTTTATTGCCCAGTTTAAAACATTTGTTAGAAAAGTTATGAAACCCTAACTTACATTACTTTAATAATTAACATTTCTAAAAGTAACCCTCCCAACCCAGACCCAAGAAAATGTTCCGTTGCACCCCGGAGGCTTATCGTCGTCCGACAGATGGGTTCTGAGGTTGGGTGTAAGTGTCTAGATTTGTTTGACTCTGACAGACATTTACTTCTTCTGGACTTGCTCACAGAGTTCATGTTTAAAGGCCTGTGGTTTGCCACATCACACAGGTAAAGTTTTGAGGTGAAATCCAGTCTAAATGCAACTTTACAGTGTAATCTTGCTATGGTGGGTGTGGTCAGACCAATGTGCTGGCAAACTGCAGCTGGGACATGAAACAGCATCGGTTGGGTCGTAAGCAGAAACTGCGGGAGTTAGCATGGCCCTTAAGCTGGAGACAGCATTCTGCCAAACCTTGTAAAACACTTTACAGTATTGCCATTAACCAATATCATTGACCTTGCACTCGCTGCGTTCAGTCACACCAGATTGAACTCGAGGTGGAGCTCATTCAGGACTAGCAGCGGATACGTATTTCCTCGTTCCTCATTGAAATGAATGGGCGAGGAAATCTGGCGAGACTGCACCGTGAGGAAGGGATCGCTTCATGGCCAGTATGAGGAGGAGGAATGATTTCAGACACCAATAACTCTTTAAAACGCACACATGTCTCGTGAGTTAAGACACACTTTAAGAAATCCAAACCTCTCCTTTAAGAAGTGATGAGATATACAGAGTAAGGAAACCAAGCCACACTTATAGACACAACAAAAAAGACCAAATTACTTCAGCTGAAGAATTTCCTTCATCTAGCACTGAAATCTAACACTTCTTTTGCATTACATCGCACTTCTATAACATTGTCGGACTCAAAAAAAGCAGCAAAATCGATGCAGAAATATCGTCGATTTTATTCCATGCGATCTTCTTTGTCAAAACCTCTCGCTAACATTATCCAGAATGCAACTTGACCACCGAGAGTTTCGTTCAGAGATTCAGGTATGTTATGTTAGTGGAGGCTAGGGTAGCCTCAGGCGGAGATGTGGAGCTGGCTACAGAGGTCTGGTAAACTTTCTAACCCAGATTTTCAGACTCCATCTGGAGCCACAAAAAGGCTCCTTTTAACTTCATTCGCATATAGTGCACTCCCTCGGATCGGTAAACAGAGTTTGATGTGTACAATCGGTGGTGTTCCTCTTTAAGGTTTTCTGTTTCAATGACAATGACTCCAACTTAAAATCCTCATTCACGTTCACTTTATTGCCGTGAAAATATTTCGCCTTCATAATTCTCTTTCCGTGAACAAAATAAATACAATGTGTGGGTTAAGCATATTGTCATACGTCATTTTTTTTTATTGCTCAAAAAAAGGTTTAATGAGGCCGAAGATGAAGAAAAAACTAATCTTTGTTCGAAAACATCCAGGTGAATGTGATTAAAAGGAGACTTTTAATGCATGAAAACGCATATATATACGAGGAACGAAGGTAACCAATCTGACACGAGCCCAGCTGACAGCGAAGCATGTGTTGTGTGTACAGTATTTGACCTCACAAGAACAACCACAACCAAGTGCATCCATGCTTGACACCAGCTGTCTGAAGTTCCTCCCCCTGCCCAGCTGCACCACTCCTTTTACTGCATTCTCTCTTTTGTTGCTTCTAATGATCTCCACAATTGTTTTGTACCCTCCCACTTATGATTTTTTGTTTTATTTTGTTTTGTTTAGCTGCGAGCGAGTGAGTTAAGTGGGGGAGAAAATGAGCAAATGCACATAATTGTTTGCCATGTTGAGACATATATGGGCCTCCACAAGCGTAGCCCCCAGGGCCCAAGCTCATTTGCATGAAACAGAAAGAATATCTCTGTTTGTGCGCCACCCCATTAAGGGTTTTCCTGGAACTGTTTTTATTTTTTCGTGGAGCTGCGTTCGAGACTGGGAAATGTTGAGTGAGTGTTAAAGAATAGGGGGGGGGGGGGGTAATCTGTAGACACCATTAAACTGCCAACACGCATTCCACTGTGGAGAGCAAAACAATATTACTTTTCATCATGAAGATGCTCATTATGAGCAATTATTGAAGCTAAGACAGTCTCTTTGTCAATGCAGCTGATGTGGCTTCTATTTTCTTCATACATACTTGTTGATGCATCAATACAGGCACAGACGTAATGCCAAAAGTATTCTACAAGTGGAAGGACATCAACATATTAGTTAAAGGTCAGTTTCACACACCAGGGCTGCATTTGGTGAGGAAGTAACGGTATAACTGCCACATTATTTCCTAAATAGCATTTCATATAACTTCATTATTACCACGTTATCAACTTTGTTGCATGCTCTCTTCTTGTTTTGAATAGTTATTGCTACGCGGACACTAGTCTCACATTCTTGCAAAACAATTGAATGCGCAAGTACATTTTCACATAACAGTAAGAAAGCTTGTTAAAATCATGTTGTTGGACAAAAACCTGATTACACAGTCACGTTAGAGGGACTCATCTCCTGTAGAGGGACACGAATCTGCTCCACAGCAGGTAAGTTAAAGGTTAAGGGTTGAAACTTGTTTGTGTTTTTTTTTTTTTTTTTTTTGTTAAAGCGAGGCTTGAGTTAGGGTAAGAGTTGTGCGTATGTGGTTGTTATAATTAAAGTTAGGTCCCCCAGGGAGTGAATGTGAGATAAAAAAGATGTGTCTGTGCACGTGCGTATGTTTGTTTGAGTGAAAGAGTGCCCAGAGGAGGGCACTACTGTACCAGACAATGTTGCTCACACAGCACATTGTTGACCGTTTGTCACTGCTTGCTTTTCATAGGGAGACATTTCACTGCACTTTGCCATACACAACTACTGTAAGACTGCAGGCAAAATAGAAGCTGAAAAAAAAAAAACATTTTTAGTCGTGGAAACGTTCATGCAAAATGACACCGCGTCACATTTTGTTTTGTTGGAATGTCCCTTCAGTCTGTGCTGCTGTGCCTGTATAACAAGCGAATGAGGGTGAGTTTACAAGAACGAAGTGCAGAAAGTTTTGCGTGTAAGATTTATAACAACTAACGGGGTCAACTGCTTAAGGCTTTCACCTCATAAATGGACTGGTGTCAGTTACGCTTCTATACAAATATATCCTGGTATTATTCATTATATTTATTTTTTCTTCATTAAAGATCCAGTTGATCAATATTGATGTGTTGGACGCTACATTTTTCAAATAGATTTTCCAGTTTCCACCTTGTTTTTGCTCTTGAAATGTTATAAGACAGTCCACATGATAGCAACTTTTTAATCAAAGTGGTATTATGTTCGCTTTATAACTTTGCTTTGGGTTACAGTAAGTAACTAGAAGGGCACTCAGAGAGCGCAGACATCCGCCAAGGCCGTTATAATAACAGTAATAAGTAAACAATAACGCGTGTATACGCCCTGTGATTCAGTTCCGCGTCAAAATGCAATGAGTTCTTCCTTGGCCCATGCTACACCCTTCCACCAAGTTTCATGGAAATCGGCCAGTGGTGTTTCCGTAATCCTGCTGACAAACAGACCAAACAAACGGAAGCTAAAACATAACCATTCTTGGCGGAGATAATAATATGTTGCTGAATTTGTCACTAAAAGAGAGTTGAATGTTAGGTTCTGACCTGTAGGACTTTCTGGATTCGAAGTTCCTCTAGTTGATTTGTCTTCATCTTGGTTTTGCGCTCATTCAGGTGTTGTTTCCTGGCGGACTCCTGCCAGAACCAAGCATCCATGGAAGGCCTTTTGGTGAGCGGATTCTCAGTCCCGTGCACCTCTACAACCAAACAAAAACACACAAACCTACTTAGACATACAGTTAATCTGCAGCATCTGTACATGAATTCTGCCAAGGCCTTTTTCAAAACAAACTTCACGTTCTATTCCAAGCTAATTCAACCGTTTGGTATACTTTCTGGTTTTAATCCCAGTGTAACATTTAATACTTTGGAGGTTCTCAGAAATGCTTCTACTGAGTCAATTCTTTGAGCATGAAAGTGTCCTGTCTTTTAGGTATATAGTTAACAGATGTTACACACACACACACACACACAACTGCCCCACCATCTCTCCTGCTTTGTAAAACACTCGCACTCATTCACCTACATGTATCCATTCTTTAATCACAAGCTGCTATTAAATGCCAACATTTCTAATAACAGGCCTTTTCTTTTTTTTACAAGTGATCTTAATCCTGGAATTAGAAGACAAAGTCCTTCTCTGTCCTCAAGGCATCCTGTGTCCCTCATACCTCATGTCACTAATTCTATACTGGACAGTCAGGCGTTGCAGTGGCTGTAATTACTCTGGCAGTTCACATTGTGCACACAGGCCCGCTAAAGATCTTTTCTGTGAAACAGCACAGTGTTACATCCAGACCATTGTAAGCCGTTTGCACAGGTCTCCTTCGGGCCGTGGGTTCACTCTGAGTGTGCTCTTCCTGCCGATGTTATACCAAAGCATGTTCGTCATTTGTTGGAGACGGGAGAGACGAAACGCAAACAACAAGCTAATAAGTTAATGCAGAACAGACACAAAGTGGAACGGCAAATTAATACAGAATGCCGGTCCTAAAACAATGAGCATGGAACACAAACACAGGGGTGAACACTTTGTGGACATTTACCAGCAGAGCCCTCGCAGACGCGACCTGAGGTCGTCTGACACGTTTCAGCGGAAAGCGGTGACTGAATTAAAGAGCCGAGCTCGTCTGCCAGTTATTGGTGGTGAGTCCAGACTCGTGAGGAAGCACTTCTGATTAAGGCTTTACATGCTGAGTAAGGATTTTCTTTTCTTTTTTCTTTCGGTGCCTAAACTACCTGCCAGAGGCTTTGTGGGTGTGTGTGTGTGTGTGTGAGAGTGTATGTGTGTGTGTTTCTGTAATTAGCGCTATAAAAACATGAGTAGAACTCTGAGGTTGTAAATCACACCCATGAGAGGGAAAGGTCCCCCCCCCCCCCCCCAGTGAATCTTCAGAGCTCCTTACAAATGCTTACACCTTCTGAAATGTTTCTGTGCGTGTTCCCGCGTGTCTGCGCAGTGTGCACATTTCGCTGCACGCTCTGCCAGGCATAAAAGTGAGTGTGTGCTTGCCTTGAATATTGATTATTTTTGGAAGCACATTACTGTGACTCTACACCATTTGAAAGGCAAATATTGTACTTTACTTTGAAGCGTGGCTTTGAAGTCGGAGAGTTCATGTGTTGTGTTTGTCACAGGAGGAGAAATCTATTACAGTAAAATGATGGAAATGGAGGATTTTGGATCCTTTTTTATCGTCACACATGTACATAGCACAGCACACAGTGAAATGTAGACTCTGCATTTAACCCATCCTAGTATTAGGAGCAAATTACTCCTCCTGAGCCTGTCAGTCAACTTCAAAGTGCTCGCTGCATTTCTTTGAACAAGTCTTTCAACTTGCCGGTGGTAATGACGGCTACGGCAGACAAAGATGACGATTTCTCACCACCGCATTATATCTGGAGTACATGTTTGATATTTTTTTCAACAAAGAAAGATTTTTAAGAGAACAAATGCCAATACAAATGTGTTTCTATATGCATTTCTACATGCTTTTGAATGTACAGGTTCTGTAAATACATATTGGCAACAACACAACAATGCATTGACATTTTAAAAGCAGGTACTCGAGTTAAAATTGGACTGAACAACTTTCACTTGTGTTGCTGTAATATTTGATCAGGAGTATCACTATGTTTACTAAAGTAATGGAGTTGTGTACTTTGTCATTTCTGTAATCTGCTATACAAGCAGTTGCGCCTGAGAAGTGACAACTACTCCTTCGTCTAACGATGTCTTAAAACCAGCCAAATCTACAACATGCAAAGAATTTTAGCATGCTGCCATTTGCTTAACAAAGTGCAGCTGAGGCTGATGGGAACATCTTTAGTTTTTTAGGAATTTGGTTATAAACCAAAGTATTGGACAAATGGACCGGATGATTGCACCAGGAGGTCAGGGGATCAACAGTTATTACAATTCATTCTGAGGGAAACATAACAATCCGTTAAACAGGGAAACTCTGAATCGACCTGCTTGTTGCACGACAGTCACAGTCAGGGAATCACCAGAAGTTATTAAGACACATTGTATGGGAGCCATGAATGTCTGTAACACATTTCATGTCAACTCGTGCAGGAGATGTTGAGTTATATTATTGGGTGCCAGGAGCTCAGTCCGTAGGGACTTGGCTTGGGAATTGAAAGGGTTGCTGGTATGGAGTGTGGACTGGTACCTTGAGAGATGCCAGTTCACCTCCAGACTCCTACACTGCTCCCCGGGTGCTGTATAGCAGCTACACACCGCTCCTGATACCTTGATGGGTTAAATGCACGAGTCTAAATTTCACAATGCGTGCTGTGCTGTGTGACGATAAAAAAGTTGATTGGTTTCAAATCCTCCATTTCCATTTAGATAAATGGAAACTTTGACCTGCTGGTGTTTACTATATGTAAATTCAGCGGATAAACCCTATAAAATTGATAGGTTTCATCCTCTGAGGACCAAAAATGTCTGTCCCAAATTTCATGGAAATCGCTTCAATATTTGACAAAATATCTCTCGATTAAAATGGTGGGTTAAAACAAAATTGCTACCCCTCGAGCCCAAAATTTACCGTAGACTATAACATCTTTGTAGGTTTTTATGTGCCTCAAGCCACACAGGGAACTCTTTCCAATCTGACAATCAAATTAGTTAGGCAACACTTACCATAGGCAACCAGGTAAAACTGCGTGGCCACAAACAAGACCTTAATGTTTCAGGAAGGCAAATTATATTCGCTACAGTGTGTGTGAACAATTGCCAAAGGTCATGAATTCCAACCTCGAGCTGATCCACAAACAGTGGAATAACCGTTCACGAGCGTCTGCAGAACACATCAATATATATTCAAGACAGCTTGATTTAATGATTTAATTTAAGTCTAAGACAAAAAAAGCAGAGTGAAAAGTGATACAGTTTTCCTTTCCCCTGGTAGTTGTTAATACGCCGCACTGACACTTGTGTTTCAAAAGGCAACACTCAGGAATGTTAAAAAGCAAACTGCGACTGCAACAGAGGTGATAAAGGTGTACATATCCAAACGCATTTCTATAGTTGTGTACTTAGAAGAACTCATGACAGCATGTTCCAGGGAGAGCAAAAAAAAAACAACCTAAAACACGTCTTTAGCCAACAGCTGTCATCTAAATACTGTGTTGTTGATTCTGTCTTCAGTGCCATAGAAACTACCTGTCTCGAGCTGTTGACTTTGGGTATTGCCTTTGAGCAATGCTTTCACAGTTCTCTCATAGCACAGAATGAGTAATGTCTTTCCAGAGTTGCTTAGCATTAATGTATTTGCCCTGTTATAGTATACAGTGAGAAACTGTGTCTCAAAAAACCTAACTGTGCCCCCATTGCAAAGAAAGTGGCCTTATAGTACTTCAAACTTTTGTCAGTGCAAATGGTTCCTCTCAAGGCTTGGCCACTTCAAACTCTTTACGGCTGGCAAACAGACAAAAAGCAATTGAATAATGAAGAAGGTTTTGCCTTGCCAGAGATCCCCTTCAAACCTTTTACGGTTAGCTAGTTCTTCCAACTCTTGATGTTGCTATGAGTCCATGTGGCCGTGTGTGTCATCCAAACCAAATGAAGTTGCCTTTGTAGTTTTAAGGGGAAACTGTTACCAAGTGGAGATCCTGCAGTGTTCGTCAGACTTTAAAAAGACAATGAGTGCAGTCTTAGGTCAAGGTGGTTTTTCTCTTACAAAACGTTTGCTTTTTATTGTCAACATCAGTGTGCGAACTCTACCACGGCTTTCGGGGGAACTCATTTCGGGCGATAAGATTTCCATTGTACTCTAAGTAGTGTCACTAGAGCAAACAGTTTTTTAAATTTTTTATAAAAACATTTCTCGAGTATTGGAAATGATTACATCTCTGTTTTTTCAATTGATTTTGACTTTTTGGACTAAGAGAAACAATAAGGCTGCAGAGAATAATAATATTTTTTCAAATGTCAACGTTATGTGTGAAGTTAAAGTGACAGTGTGAGAACATTAAAACATGTACACATGTTCTGGTACAAACCCAAAATAAACAAACAAACAACTAACAAAGCTGAAAATGAGAATATGTCTCCTTTAAATAAAAATGCACTCATCTGACTTGAGTTTTTATGCAAATAACCACCACATAACAATAACAAAGCAAAAAGATGGATTCGAGGAGGATGGAATTATTTTACTAGTAGCAGCTATCCCAACCCAGGCCTTTCACGCAGCGAGTATGGTCCAGACACTGGAAAAAATCAAATGCACTCTAATAACACCCCATCTGGTTTTTAGGGTCAGGGTAGAGGAGTAATAAGATCAACGACCGTTGATCTTATTACTCCCGAACAGTAAGTGGTACAGCCACCACATTAGGTGTGCATGATCGTCTCGTCCCACTGCCTATGTGTGTCGCATTGATCGAGAAGGAGCTCATTGTAATTGTACTGTTCGGTAATTTAATCTATAGCATTGCATTATGACTAATAAATTGTTATGTTTTTTTTTGTATCTTAATCTGAAAAATAGTGAATAAATATTGTGAAAAGTACAATATTTCCTTCTGAAATGTAGCGGAGCATAAATTAGCATACAGGTGATTAAGTAAATGTACCTAGCTTGTTGTGGTAGTAAATTATATCGTATTAATGTTGTAATCACATTATGCAACATGTAACTGCTCATATTGAACTGTTTTAACTTTAGCATGAAGGAGACAGGGCTTCCTATTAACACCGCAGGGGGAGATTTCTCCGAATTGCAGGAACCAACATGCAGCTCCCACCCAAAGTGATCTTTTATGGCTTCATCTTTTCCTGTGGATGTGTGCTGACACACATACAGTGTGCACACACATCTACATAGAGTAATTAAAGACCTGCGATTGCGAATGAGGTAGAATGAGCAAGTCTCAGCAGAGGATCACCTGCAGGGTAACAAGGGCAGTCTTGGACCACCGACAACACAAGCAAAGAAAGGAGAGACGCAGACAGAGAGATGTGCAGGGAAAGGGCAAAAAAAAAAGATTGTTCAGGGCACTGGTTTCCTATTGGCTAGTGAAGGGGGTTTGTCAGTAGAGGATAATGGTGAAGTTTAGATAACAAATACACATAGGTCATTTTATTGCCAGATAGCGGTGAGTTGGACTTCAGGAAAAGGCCATACTGTAGCATATGAACGGTGAAAATGTCTGCTAAGAAACAGGCTTATTATTGCACTTATTTCTTTGAGTTTTTGTTAGAACCGTTTCATGTTTTGTTACAGTTACTGCTTTAATGTCGTGCACCCAGCCTGGTTTGGAGTGCAACAGGATATACTATCAAAAACTCTCTGTGTTTCTATTTTGAGGAGGTTCTGTCAGTGACATTAAGTAGAGACCACTAGTCCAATATCCATCATTTGCAGTGTCAAGTGCAATTGTATTATACTACCTTTCCAACAGTGGACCTACCACTAGCTGTAATGTATCTATGTGTTTATATATATACAGAATGCTTTTAAGATATTGTGATCGTGGTTTTGCTTGTTTTTCAAGTGGTAGCTAGATTTGATTCTGCCCAATGCATTTCAACCCAATTACTAGGATTATTTATGCCTCCAGAGCAACTCTCCCTTCACAAATAGTTGAGTCATTTAATGTCAAAACTGCTGCTGGTAGAAGGACTGAAAATAATGTTGTGGAATAGAAGTATTGGGTTTCAGCTTCCCAAGGAAGTGAACACAGAGTTGTCCTGAACAAAGAGGACGCATTGCTCAACAGACCTACCAATGCAGTACATGTTGACATGTTAATGGTTGTCTCCAGTGAGATATTTTGATTCAGTTGGGGACTAAAGCTCATGTACACACTTATCACCTTTCTGGACCATGACTGAGAGAACATTTCCAAGACAACTCCCATTGCAAAAATAGTTCAAGTGGAAACACTGAAGATGATGAGCCATTTCTAATATTACATGCTTTTTTTTTCGCATTGGTAGTATTCCAATCATGGATTTAAATCATCTGTGTTGACATTTTCTGTCACCTTTGCAATGTTGAATTTTGCAAGTACTGTTCCCTCAAAGCGTGGAAGAGTAGGAGGAGAGGGAAAAGAAGGAGAAGGAAAAAGATAACGGCAGGCTATCAAACTTCACCAGAGTCCGAAGACTTCAACGTCACCACCACGAAGCTTAAGGTGGACTGGTGTTTGCCGTAATGACGTTTAGTCATCTCATTTAGCCACTTGTTAGCAACTGCCTTTTTAAAGACACATAGAAGCTTCGGAAATTCACAAGCAAGGTATTTACTGACGTAAGTTATGTCGTAGAACAAAACGTTAAAATCTCTTCGGCTTGTGTTAACCACAGACCTTATTTCAGGCATCTAAACAAAAATGCATTCAAATAACCCATTGACTTTGAGATAAGGGAACCAGAAGTGCAAAAATGCTAACTCATTCCCGGGTTTTAGGACTCATTCCTGCACCGCTGTATGCCGGCAAAATTGTAAGTGGTATGAAGTGTGCTCACACCAGACAAAGCTGGAGTGGTTGATTTGAACTTTAGACTGTTTACTCAGCCTGTCATGCTGTTTACATCAGTTTAGTTCAGCCAAGTCATGTCAAGTTTATTTATACAGCCCAGTTAAAAGCAACTGGAGTTAACCTAAGTGCTGTACAATGTAAAGTGCACAGCACACAACAATAGAGTAAAATAACAACAAAAAACAAAAAACCCAATCAATGGCAATGGAAAAATACAAGGCAATATCATAATATGTGCGCAAATCTAAAACAGAGACAGAATAAAAATGTTAAAACCACTAAAAGCAACCAAAGACAGCTGACAATACAGCCATTTGAACTCACACCAAACAACCATAACGAAACGCCTAAAAGTGCAAGTGTCTGTTCTCTCTCAAGTGAACAGCAGTGTGGTTATTTAGGAGTGAGAATGTAATCTCAACCAACTACAGGAAACGCCCCAAAATGTGCAATGTAATGGGGACAAAGGAGACAGATGTTGACATCTGATAGCCAGCAGTTGCTCGAGCTTGAAAAGCCAAGCATAACACAGTGAACTTAGGGAAAACCACAGTCTGATCTGATGCTACTTTTCAACTTCTCCTTTATGTGTTCTAACTGGTTTGAACACCAAAGACGGTAAATCACAGCAGAGAGCGCAGACGAGTCCATCATGCTTAGCTAAAGTTACAAGACTGGGATTGGGTTTGTTTTGACAACCCTCTCCCAAGAAACAGTAGACAACTACTTAAGAAAAACAAAAAAACGCTTATTGTCTGAAAACATTTCAGTGTAAGAACTTGTCAAATACGTTCCTCAGAGAGGTGACCAAAGATACATGATTATATAGGAAAAGAGCGTGATTGATAACTGAGGTTGCACCTGTTACTAGGGGTGGGGTGGGGGGAGTGGGGGGGTCGATTCATGCAAGAATCGACATTCTAAGATTGTTAATCGATTCACAACTTCTCAAAGTACATGTTTTTAAATGAATTTCTCTACAAAAGGAACTCGATACTGGTTCTGATGGACAGTATGTTGAAAAGTCACACAAAATATCAGTTTACAGTGTTATTTTAAGAAGAATTTAATTTTGATATTGGCAAGTTTATGAGAAAGAAAAAGGTTAGTCCAAGCATAATAATTGTATTTATGTAACAGGCAGCATTTCTATTGGTTTTATAAGTTGTATAACTTTGTATTCTTAAAGTCACTAAGAATTGAGAGATACTAAAAAGCAGTAGTAAAAGTAAAAAGTGTTTATTTGTGCAAGCTGAGCATGAATAAATGTTAGCTTTTGTCTTAGGTTTGCCTTTATGTGTTTAGATAATTGCTATCAGTTGATATAATCATTTCAAGTGTAAAAACTCCATAATCTTATAAACACTTTACTCTGCTTTCATCACATAGTTTGCCACACCGCCTTTATTAGTGCAGAGCGGACTAAACCACTTCCTGAAATTAGCACCCCTGTGTACTGAATCCAGAATCCATTGTAGGATCTGGAATTGTTTTGAATCAAATCCCCAAGAATAAAAATTGAATTGTGAAATACTGAAACACCCCTACCCGTTATCATGGACATCTGCAACTTTCCTAACACCATTCTGAAAAAATGTCTCTGCTGTGTGTCTTCCATGTTTACAGCATGGTACAAGTTCCAAAATAAAATCTGCTTGTAAGTTTTTAATTTGTTAAATGTGTATTGCATGGCCTCTATCCAGTACCATAAAAAAAACATTCTATCAACAAACAAACAAAAAAAGACACTCCCAATAGGAGAGCTTTGAGGATATTTGGGCTACAGACATGTTATGGGTTCATCGGAGGGATACTGCTTGTTCGTGCTCACAGATGTGGGCCTGCCACTGCCTGCCAAACATATTGCATATGTCAACATTCATTTTCACAAATCAATAGTGAACCTTTGTCCTTACTAACTGTATTGTGGGAGAGAAAAGCTTGACATGTCTACGCCCCCACAGGATTCAAAATACATTTGATGTTGATGTGGTTTTTTTCAGACATTAAAAGATTCCTGCGGTGAAAATATTGTTTCGAGTCAAGTGTACTGTACAGACGCTTCAACTTTACTTCATGGTAACTGTTTTAACATCATGCCCAGGTATGATGACAGGTCAAAACTAGCTAGCTTGGTGATGCTGGCACACATGCAGAATATTTAATATGTTACATTCCCTGATGAATACTGGAAGGCTTTGTATTAAAGCACTGTATCATGAGCCATAAATTAACGCTCCTAATGAAGTAACATTTGCCAGAAAGAAGGGCTACTTTTTAAAGAATGTATTAATTGCTTCCACTCTCAAAGAAAGCAACAGAATGTGAGTTTTTTTTTGCGTAGCCTTTCGGTGCTCATAATTTCATCAAAGGATTTAAACATCTTACAAGCTCATTGAAAGCAGTAACAATGTCTCTTATACAGTCAAGAAATCGCTTTTGGTCTTACAGAAGCTGCTAGACATTACTTACGTCTGTGTGGAACTCTGATTTTAATATCCGCGCAACAACTTAAATGTGAAGGTTTTATCGGTATGTAATTTCCCATTTAGACAGAAGATCATTTGAAAAACCACAAGGGTGTACTTGCATCATGACCCTGACTAGAACAGAAGATTATGTTCCTGAGCATACGAGTAGATGGTAATATATTTTGGAGGTAAATTAAAGATCTTAAACCGTGCTAAACCGGCTATTTTAAAGCACTGCATCCCCTCATAGAGAGGTGCAGGGATGACGTGTTTTTGTAGGCCGACCCGGATGTTAGCTTTGCACTGGTTCCCCCGACTAAAAGCCAACAGGATCTTTCCATCGGATGTTTGATTATTTTAAAAAATAATCTCTGTAACATACAAACGTTTATGATACTTATACATTTTGTTCAGCAGGATAATCTCCACATATTAACACCACTTTTATGATTTTTGAAGCGTAAATGCATTCGTCAGAAATAAAACGCTAACGTTAAGGTATAAACAAACTACACGGCGGTCGCATGACTTCACGTCACCACAAGATAAAGGCGGATTTGTCATCAGCGACTGGTCTTTAACCTACCCGAGTTCTCCCTCCCTACACTGCTCCTCCTTCACTGGTTACCAGTGGCTGCCCGAATCTGCTTCAAGACTCTGGTGCTGGCCTACCGTGCTGTGAATGGATCAGGCCCTTCCTACATCCAGGCCATGGTCAAACCACACACCCCAGCTCGCTCACTTCACTCTGCGTCGGCCAATCGGGGTCCTACTCCCTCACTGCGAGTAGGACCCAGAAACCCCTCAAATAAAACCTGTCTGTTTGCTATCCTGGCTCCAAAATGGTGGGACAAGCTCTTTATTGATATCAGGTCAACAGAAAGTCTTCACACCTTCCGTCGCAGACTGAAAACCCAGCTGTTTGGACAGCACCTTGGAAAATCATAAATAAATAAAAAATGTTTTTTTCTTATTTCTGTATGTAGCACTAAATTGGTTTGGCTTATTTGAAGCTATTGTACTGCCTAAGATTCTTGCTGTTCGGAGTTGTATCCTCATGATTGTTTGCACTTATTGTAAGGTGCTTTGGACAAAAGCGTCAGCTAAATGAAATGTAATGTAATGACGTTTAGTCGTCTCATTTAGCCACTTGTTAGCAACCGCCTTTTTAAAGACACAAGCTTCGGAACTTCACAAGCAAGGTATTTACTGACTTAATTTATGTCATAGAACAAAAACTTTAAAATCTCTTAGGCTTGTGTTAACCACAGACCTTATTTCAGGCATCTAAACAAAAACCCATTCAAAAAACCCATTGACTTTGAGATAAGGGAACCAGAAGTGCAAAAATGCTAACTCATTCCCGGGTTTTAGGACTCATTCCTGCACCGCTGTATGCCGGCAAAATTGTAAGTGGATATGAAGTGTGCTCACACCAGACAAAGCTGGAGTGGTTGATTTGAACTTTAGACTGTTTACTCAGCCTGTCATGCTGTTTACATCAGTTTAGTTCAGCCAAGTCATGTCAAGTTTATTTATACAGTCCATTTAAAAGCAACTGGAGTTTACCTAAGTGCTGTACAATGTAAAGTGCACAGCACACAACAATAGCGAGTAAAATAACAACAAAAAACTAAAATAAATGGCAATGGAAAAATACAAGACAATATCATAATATGTGCACAAATCTAAAACAGGCAGAATAAAACACATAAGATTATAAAGTACTAAAATATTAAAACCACTAAAAGCAACCAAAGGCAGCTTTGAACTCAAACAGTCACACTAAATAACCATAATGAAACGCCTAAAAGTGCAAGTGTCTGTTCTCTCTCAAAAACCCATTGACTTTGAGATGAGGGAACCGGAAGTGCTAAAATGCTAACTCATTTCCGGGTTTCAGGACTCATTTCCTGCACCACTTTATGGTGAATCTTATGACTAACAGTAAAGGTAACAGTTTAATGTAGCTAACATCTGCCGAGAGTGAGTCAAATAACCCCGGATATACCTGCACCCAACTTTACGCTAAGTTCCACAAGCTTTTTAGTGAATAATAATAAATAAACAACTCAGTTATATGCCACAATCATACAAACACAAGCAAACAGCCATTACAAAAATACTAATGGCTATCGTTCTTTTGCTCAGTGGGTTGTGCTCATAACCCAGTTGACTTCCAGACTTCACTGTTGGTCCATTTATCTGAGTTTTCTTCCACTTTCGTTTGTTACGAGCTGTTGTTTGTGTTGTCTGCTGTTCACATGGCTAACAGGTTTTTTTAAATGGTGGTTGCCAGTGCTGCATTGGCTCATGTGTTCGACCAATCACTGTATATTTACAGTGACTCACATGCTGGGAGAGTACTCTGAAATGGGAGGTACGAAAGGTCCCTCAAAACAGCGTTCCAAGAACTATGAGTTCTTAGAACTATGACAAATTTAAAAATGTTCAGTTTCTAGCTTTTGTTATAAGCATACAGTGGGTGTATCTGAGCTTTTTTTGTTTGAAAACAGCTGCCTGTTGCTGCTGAAAACAATGATGATGAGAGCAGTGAGAATAAACCAAAACAGTTAAGTTGTAGGCTGTGAAACCCTAAACAATAAGCTGAAAGAGGCTAAAATGCTCATTAGATCTATTGTTAATGTAAAATGTTTGATTTCTGCAACTTTTCAACCTTTCAACACTTTTTCTTCAAAGAACTTACCATTTGTAGCCTGATGGTACAGACTTGTGACATCCATGTCTACTTTTTGTCCACATCGTCCTAAACCGTGAATGAGCTGTTGCAAAGGTATTTCAGAGTCTGTGCTCGGGTAGCACCTCAGGCCGCCAGAGCACCTTGGCGTATAGACACCGCAGAGTTCCCCCTCCAGCCTGGCACACAGTGGACAGCAGCCGCAGCCAGGCTCCCTCACTATTTCTGTACAGGCTGCTGTGACTTTGGGACATTCAGCTAGACGTTCCGCAGTACAACTTGGACATCGGAAAGCCAAATCCCCAAGTAAGACTCCAGGCAGAGCAAAGTATGCAAACAGCAACCCGTAAGTAAAATAAATGACCATTCTAGCGTTTTTTTTAGCTTTATTAGTAACTACTGAAAGTCCAAAATGACCCTTGGAAGATAACAGTATGATCCACAGGACCCTGACAGTCAACTGTGTGTGGGTAAATATTGGATGCCACTGACAGGGTCCTATCTGCTCTCATATCACTGCCTGACTATAAATCAGAACAACAAGAGGGCCCATTACATCAAAGCATACATACTGGAATGATTGATTTTAGTTTGGTTTAATCGTGCAGATATAAATATGCAAGTTTTAAAAGTACATTGTAAGATGTAGTGGAATCCCCAAAAATGTGAGCCCAACATATCTTCTTTGTAGCACACATGTTGTTTTCACATCACGACTTAAAGCTCATGAACACAGCTAAGTTGGAAGAGAGACTTCCCAACTAAAGGTAATGGGACCATCCGAGGAGTATGTGATTGCACCATTGGCCTTAGCGGAGGTCTCCTTGTGACATTTTAGTTTAATGTAGTATTTACAGAAATAAGGTAGATGCCATTTTTCTTCTTTTTAAAAAACTTTTTTTTTTTTTAATCAAGTTCATTGGAATGCCAAGCTAAAATGACAAACACAAATACAACTGACTCAGCACCATGCACACTCCCTCGTAAAATAAACTTCAAGTCAAAGCAATCCATAGAAAACCAGATCTGTCCTGGGGAATATTAAAGCTAGTGCTGAGTGTCTGTGATGTGGCCCCTTCAGTCGCTGCATGTCAGCTGGCACTCAGTAAATGCTGAGGCCAGGGGGTCAAAATTACTCTCCATTTCTACATAGCCCAATTATTTTGACTAGTGGTGGTAGTCAACATAATGTGCTGTGTTACCAAATTCAGCTGGAAAACCCAAATAAAGTAATGACATGAAAGTTGTGACACAGGGCTGACCTTATTTTGGTGTTTCTTTCCTCCGGTTGGCTTTTTTAATTTACCTTGGCGTTCTTTGCTTTGTCATACAACCCACAATAGGATAAAATGTCTTGATTCCCTTGGATAGCTACATCCAAGAAAAATGGCATCTGAAAAATGGCAACCAGTGTGAATGACATCCACACAGCAGTACAGGTGGTTGTAAGTCAACTTATAACACTTCTTCAACAAATGATCAATGTTGCGGGTCTGGAAATGTTTAAATGGAGAAGCCAGACTGTAGCACACATTTAAGGAAGGGGGGCACATTTGGAAAACAAGTAAAAATGTGTTACAGTCCAATTTAAAGCCCCTCCTCCAGACAATTATACACTGCAAATGATCTATAGTTATTTGCTTATTTAGAGTAAGAAATTGAAAATAAACAACTTCACATAATCTGGTATTAAATAATATAAATAAATAACCATAAAAAGAGCCATTAGCAAAAAGTAAGTGGTTTTCAACCCAGATCTTACTTTCATTTTAATTTGTTATTATGTTTAATGTATAGTCCTGTAGTGATAGGATAACTTTACTGACAGCTGTAGAAATTACAAACTAACCACATCTATTTGAGCACATGGTTTAATTTATCATTTTTGCAACTGTCAATAGCAAATGTCTGGCGCAAAAATAAATGTAATGTCTGAGTTGAAAATTGGTCATAGCCTTCAAAGTCTTGGTTTAATGCAATACATATACATGGACAGCTGTATTGCTTTTTATTATTACAGTTAAAAAAACATTTTTTTCTGAATTTCGCCTTAAGGAAATTACAACACTTCTGTTTGCACATAACGACACATACCTGTACATCGAGGCAACAACTTACAGTACAAGTAATTTGTCTCCATTATTACTGTCACTTGCAATCATTATTTACCTAAGTGATTAGAATGGTCGCATTCAGTCATATATGGGCGGGCTTCCATGTGCACTATAATGCTACTGTGAGCTGCAAAACAAAAAACTGCCATGAGTAATTCATCTGACATGTAAAAACAATATTTTGATTAACCAGAGGAAACTGCGTTTGGAGTTTTTTGTAAAATAAAAAAAATATCTTACCAGTCTGACAGGTACAATAAAAAAGCGTGTTTGCCTCCTAAAACCCAACATGACCTGGACCTGACTTCACTTATGGAGAGTTTTTTCCATTTTTTATTTTGCATTTTAACTTTTCAAAGCTCACTCTCAAGAGTCAATGCCATGATATGAATTTTTCATCATTCGAGTAAATTCAAATATTTCGAATCCTGGTATCTACTTAAGCAATTAGCCACAAAAGGCTGTACTTCACAGTGATTTTACCTCAGCTCAGGGCCATTGTTTGGCACGCGGAGCGGTTTTGTAAAATTACTGTAATTTACAGGCTTAATTGACTAATTGCGTTTATTCATTATATATATATTTTCCTGAAATACACACAGTAACAAAAAATGTAATCATTGATTGGTAACAAATAATATCTTTTCCGCCAAGCAATGTAGTTCTTCAGAGACAGCACAATGGTTGACTAGCAACACACAGACGCTGTAGAGCTAAGCTGAGTCTCAATTTCGGAAATTTTCCTAAGTTTCCATGTCGTACACTGTGAATACTTGCGTAGTCCGTGAATTTCAACTGGGTAGGGTTGTCTCTAATTGCAGACGGCTGCTGTGCACTCAGTGGAAATGTCGATTGCTACTGTTAGCTAGCAAGCAACGTTATCGCTCGCGGTACCAAATCATTACAGACTGCTCAATTAAAACAATATAATTAACCATTGTTTCTATCCAACATCAGTATAGTGGAACGTTTATTAGATAGTGAAAAATGTGTCTAACTTTTATTTGTATAGTGCTATGTTCAACGGAGCAACCGCTGCTGGACCCACCACTTTCGTTACGTAGCCAAGATGGCGATTGTTGAGGGTGAGAAGTGTCCAGCATTCTACACTCAACCTTTTGACCGTTATGAATGCACCGTCCGTGCAATTATAGTGCACTGCATTTTGCCATACTTCTCAGTGCTAACCCACTTATGCACACTCAAAATAGGAAGTGTAAGTACGGAAGTACGCAAATTGAAACACAACACTTGTTTAAAGATTAGGGTGATTATTAACATTTACCTCAATATCCTGATTGATTAATCCATCATGTAATTGTTGAAGTAATGTTAATTATGTTAGCACTCTTCTTAGCGGGTACAGAGCTGTTGGTCTCTGGACAGTTTCGGGCTCCCTAGTATAATGTTACCTAACGTTAGGAGACAAAAATAAGTTCTTATCATGGTACAGTTATTATAACCACATATGTATCTACCATCTGCAACTATTATGCACACTTTAAATAGAGAAATTAATAAATGTCCAGTATAGAATCAACACAAGTGGAATGTTATGTCTCCAACTTGACAATTAAAATATTACAAAACAACCAGAGAGTTTAATTTTTATGTGCTTTATCAGCTGTGTCCCAATCCAGCGGCCGCAGCCTTTGTAGGCTGCCTTTGAAAAAGTGACTACGCTGTACAACGGTGTCCTATTTCGAAGACTCCTTCAAATCCAGCCGAGAAATGTGGGCTTTTTTTACAGGATTTGGAGGATATAACAGATAGATCCTTCACGGCACAATATACCGTATCCCAAGATTCATGGCACACCAGTGATGATTGAGTTTTTTCAATTAATTACGACGTACTCAAGCTCAACAGCAGAGGATTTCACTTTTAAATATAAAAATAAATATATCGTTTACCTGAACTATAATTGAATGAAGATATGATAATGATTTAACTGATTGAATTATTCATTAATTAATGACAACATATGATTATTAACTTAGAAAATGGAAATTAATGAATGAATGAATTATTGATTTTAGTAACTGATTGAATAAGTTATTAACAGATAAATTAAAAAATAATAAAACAACATAATAACATTAATAACATTTACATTATGTACAGTATATGTAGAAAAAAAAGTGATTTCTGGCTCCATTTTCTATATAACACACTAACTTTTGAAACCTTTTCTTGGAAACTGCAGCTGGTTGCTAGGCGACAGGAGCGGCAAAGGGTAGGGACGGCAAAGTCTTTGGAGGCAAATGTTGTGCAAAGGCTGTGTCCTCCGAAGGAGGCAGACCCTGAATTGAGACACAGCTATTGAGTTATTATAGATTTCGAATGTCTTGAAGACTCTTAGGTGGATAATGACTTGTCCTCCAGCTTCTCCTCCTACTACTTCCTCAAGCCAATGCTGTGTCTGAATTAATTTTCCTGAATGAGGGTTCCTTTTTTCTCTGAAAGCGTTTCCCTTCGAGTAGGCTATTGGATCTCATCCAGTAGCTCAACAACTGATAAATCATGGAAAGAGTCCTTCTTCTTTCTCCCTGGTCTTGTCCTTAATGCTTTTCTTTGAGATTGGTAAGTTCAGTTCGGACCTCCTCTTCAGTCTGGAGCTCAGACTGAAGCTCCTGGTTGGTCGAAGCCTGTTTCTTTTTGTTCAGGTCCTCCAACTCTTTGAAAAATGTATCTTTCTCAGAGGCCTTTTTCTTCAAGGTCTGGATCTCCTTCTCCGTCTGTTCAACCAGTGTCCTTCTCGGACCTCAGGTCCTCCTACTCTTTGACAAAGCCCTTTTTTCCTCAGAGGCGTTTACGTCTAGTGTCTGGATGTCCTCCTCCATCTGTTGAACCAGAGTGTCCTTTTCTGACAGCAGGTTCTCGTACTCTTTTATGGAGCTTTTCTCCTATATTTATTCAAGAGCGTGTTTTTTCACATTAAAATTTTGTATGGCTCCCCGCAAAACCATGCCCTCACACTTAAATAGCCCCTGCTTGCACTCAGATTGGCTCTGCTTCTGCTCAAACTGCATGCTTGCACTCAGATATATTGTTGCTTGCACAGATTTCCTGCGCTCCAGCTTCAGCCCTTCTCCTCGCACTCAGGCTGCTTCTGTGCGCGTGTGCAACGTCTATGCTCGGATTTCTCCTCTGCTCTTGGATTTTTTGTACAATAACCTTCTCAAAATTTCCCAACCAATAGAATGCCAGGTTTAGTGTTGACCAATAAATTATCCCTGATACCCTCACACATGATGCTTAAAGTTTGCAGGTTGGGTTAAGTGGTTGATTACAAGCAATTTGTAACGTGTTTTGAAAAGTGATATATACATATTTAGTGCTTACTTATTCTACGTAACTAATGCCATACAGTACAAATGCAGGTCACTGTGCATTAAAATGTTATCTTAGCTTTTTAGACAATGCTTGGTTTGAAAATATAGCATCACTTCAGAAGAATTACATGGCCCATTTCTTGAGACAGTTTCATATAATTCATAAACTAAAAGGTAATAAAAACAAAATACATTCCATTTTTTCTAATCTACTCTACTTGTTAGTTTAACTTACTTACTACTTACTTTTAACTTATTTTAATACATCTTGAAGTTATATACCTATAGCAGTAGGTTACACTGTACAATCCGGATTATTACTGAGCTAATGTGAGTGTTAATCTCATGTCAGACAGTGAAGTTCATTCACTACATAAATCAATAAAACTGACTACTGAAGGAAAAGTATATTTCTTTCTCATAAACCCTTTAAATGCTGATACCATCAATTAGCATTTAAGCTAACTAGTGATTAGCATTCGTGCTAACTAGCATACTTAGCTACAATAGGAAAACTTAACTTAACCTATAGTGAACGGCTAACAAGTAAGCATAGAGCTAGCGAACTTCTATTGACTCATACTATGGTGGTGATCTGTAAAACCTTTGACATGACTACTAACACTATACTAACATATTCAAATGTTCACATTGTTTTGTTTCAAACACCCATTTGACCTTACTAACACACATTTCCTTTTTTTTTGAACACCAAAAGCAAGTGTTATCGTGTATCATGTATTAGTTAACCATACCATACCATACAAATGTTTAAGTACCAATCTGTTTTAAAAGGGGGGAAAAGGAGAGAAATGAAGACAAGGGAGAGTTAGTTGTGTTCATCAATCTTGATCTTCAGCATCTAAGGCAAGACGGCAGATTCCCACAATACATAGCACGCACCCCACTCGGACAGCGCAAATCTTTACTCACACAGCTTCATAACAGTTCTGTCATTGTCAGAGTTGTTTTAAAAAAAAGGGACTCGAGACAAAAATAGATTTCTGTTTGCCCCGTGGGATAGGGAGGAGAAAGGACACGGTGGACTTATGCTCTTTCTACCGTAATTATTGGTATGTTCATTTATGAAAATACATTTGTTTGTGGGTGTGTGCACATGTGTGAAAAAGCAAATCGACTGTGCTGTAAGACAAATTAATCACAAGTGGCACACCAGTTTTATATTGGTTATCATAGTTGATTCCAGTCACATGTGAAACTCAGGTCTCAAATTAAATGACTTCATACTGTGTCTTTTCACTGGTGCTTCATTAAATGAAACAATAACATACACTGTATACACAGTTGTACAATTAATCGCTGGCCAAAACATGTTCTTAATCAATTTACAGTCATAAGCCAAGTACCTATCACTTCTGACTGTGACTGGGGGGTACCTGATTTTGTTGCGGAAACCTGTGTTGTACAAGGACAATAAATTATCCTTGTTTCCTGATCCGTCTACCTACATTACTCTTCACTACTGTCAGCCCAAAATAATTTGGTTTGCTTTTTCATGATGTCTGCGGCACAAAAGCAGCATGCCACACACACAAGTAAATTCTATGACAGAGAAAACCTTTAATTAAAGTTTTGAATGAAATTTAATAATACATAACAAACTATTTAGTGCTCTATAAACCACAAAGTCTTAAAGACTGTTGATATATGTAGAATGTATAATAGTCTGGATTGTTTTTACTAATTGGGAGAAGAATAGCATGAATGGTGATTAAGTAGTGAAATGTGTTGTAATGATGGACTAACACACAGTCACATGATAAAGCACGTAGTGCACCTATTAGAGACAGTGTGCACTAAAAGGAAACTTCTCAACCATTACACAAGGGAGATATTTCCTTGTCTTTGACCCCATGATGCACACTTGGGTTTCCAGCCTTGCAGTGCAGCTCCAGTGAGATGTCAGTGTAGCTCACTGTGTAACACGCTTCAATTTAGCCGGTCTGGGAGTATGAAGTAATGTCTGTCAGGGCCATCAATCCTCACAATCCAGCCTAATTCTGCCACTTACGTAACATTTCTGGGATGGAAAAAGTAAAGGTCTGCCACAGGACCAATGGGGGGGATAAGAAAAGCTTATGAACAGTAAGCTGACTGACCTGTAAACAACATTTAATTTTAATGTTTAAATGAATGAGATAAGTTTTGGACAAATGAAGCTGAAGTGTCTGTGTACGTAGCTTGAAAAGGTAACACAAAGCGTTAGTTGAAAAACACTACATATATATACAGTATATGTATATATATATATATACATATATATCAGTAAACCATTACTGATATCACTCATTTCTCAGTCAACTTAAAATCTTTGGTTATAAAATAGTTTTAATTTTGATTAAAACCACTATGTGTAGAATTTGAAGATTTCTTTCTTTGGAGCCCTCCCAGTGGTAGTGTAAAAATAGACTGTGGCAGACAGTAATGCATTACTGGTGAATTTCTAACTTTCTGGCCAATACCCTCCTAAACTCTAGCTCTGTCCTAAGAAAAATCGTCAAAAATGTGTTATTTGAAATCCGGCCAAGGATGGTAGTGTCATCTGCAAACTTCACAACAGAGTTCTCTTCATGCCGAGAGCTGCAGTCATGGGTGTACAGCGTGAACAGGAGGGGGCTGAGCACACGGCCCTGGGGCGCTCCGCTGTTCAACAGTAGAGTGGAGGAAGTGTGACCACCAATCTGACCTGCCTAAGGTCTATTTGTGAGAAAGTTAGGAATGTTACTAATTGTTTAACAACTCATTTTCTTGTCCATCACCTTTTTTTTCTCCATTGGCTTCCTGGAGTGATGCTGCCTGGATCGCCGTGTACTGCTCTAAAAAACCTCTCAACCATGAGGAAAAGGGAGTTCCACCGTGAATCATGTTGTGTTCTGGCAGATCTGAAACACAAATACACATTTTGAATTACAATCTACATTGCTGAAGATGTTTGAAACATAACTTTTTGAGATTTAAGGCTACGCTTCTTACTGAGAGGTCGATGCTTCTCCCGCAGGACGGTCTGGCCATGGTGGACCTCTTCAGCCGCACCTCGACAGCTCGAAGTCTGGCACAGCACTTTGTAACGGCACTGATGCTGTAAACCTTCTGTGCTGCCAGGTTTGATCATAGCACCCCACCTTTAAACACTTCAGATTCAGAACATGCATATTTCAGGCATTGTCAATGTTGATTTACACATTTGTGGATTCACCCATACTCCATTAAACAATTTCTTAATTGTTAAATTTGAGAATGAATTTAATACTGCATTTTACGATGTATTTCTCCTTCTATCCGTACTACCAGAATCGTCATAGCTGCTCCAGTGCAAAGCATGGTAATACAATGGTAAACAGTAAGCAATTACAGAACCAGGCAAATTAATACAAAGATTGTGGTATGCATACTGTATATACACATGTGCGGAAAAATGCTTAAGTAGTTTTTGCAGACTCTGCCCTTCTAAGGCAAATATCAAGTTTACAATGCATGGCCTCTTTGTTCTACTCTTGTTCCTACCTGCTTAAATATTTTCCATGACTTTAAATGAGAGACACTGTCCAAACAGCACGTGTGTTGTCTTTCACAGGCACAGAGCATGTACCAAACCATGTCTATCTGCTGTGTACTCTGTTTGCTCTGTCACTTGCACCCTTATGCCTTCAATTAAGGGAGATGGAAATGTTTTCTTATGACCACTCCTCAGCATTTCTCCGCTCATGAATGCATTATGCTTATATTATGTGTACGCGTTGCTTAGCAATCCAAATGAGTGCGCAATAGTTAAACAATGTTGGAACATTTAATTTTATACTTAAGCGTAACGACCTGATAGCGCAGTGCTGAGAGATATTTTAACTGGGCTCCTGAAAGATTCGTCTTTCAAACAGTCATTTAGTGGAGACAAATGGAATACCACAGAAAGGTGGTCACATTTTCCACAGTCAGTCATTTTCCTCAATCATGGATATAATTCAAAGGAGAGGAGAGAAAAGGAGGCCTATATTTGGTAGAATTCTGACATCCAGCACTAAACAAGAGACTGACGAGATTGTAGGATTTAGGGAAAAAAAAGGTCTTGCAATGATTTTTTTAATAAAATAGCATGATCAGTACAAGAAAGGGTTTCTTTTGCTTGTTTTTAAAATTAAATTATAAAACACTATCTTAACAAATGATCTGAGTTTGGGTGCTCGGGGAAGCAGGATCAGTCGCAGATCTGTGAAAGCAGATAATCCTGTAATTACTCCAGAGAACCCCAAACAGCCCTGCAGCAAGAACTCTGTCAAGACTTTTTTTTTTTTTTTTTTTTTATCATACAGGGGCTGTACATGAAGAATTAAGACTGAATGTGACTTAGCATCCAGTGGTCACCTTAACTAGCACATAATGTGAGGCTTGCCACCACAGTCATCTCTGTGAATACCTGGCTCTGTCTACTGTGGTGCTACAATTCTGGTGCTACTTTTTAGTAGTAGCTACTTCTTGTCATACTTCAACTGTAACTTGCATTGTTTACATATGATACAGGCGAAGTGAGCCACAAAGTATTATTCAACTCTGTTGATCCAGTAAGTGCAGGGAATAGAGGGACTGTTCACCCCTAATTTAAAAAATACATATTTTCCCTGTTACCTGTAATGCTATTTATTAATCTAGATCGCTTGTGTCAAACTCCAGGCCTGCAGGCCAACTCTGGCCGTGTGCAAAATTTGATCCGGTTCTCATATAAATATAGGTTCTCAAATTTTTTTCGATTAAATAAAAACATGTTAATAAACTATATATATCTGGCCATTGGTGTGATTCTCATATCCCAGGGTGGCCTTTAGGGAAATTGAGTTTGACATCGCTGATGGAGATTGTTTTGTTGTGGGTTGCTGAGTG
The DNA here is from genome assembly GCA_943593645.1 of Bovichtus variegatus. Classification (NCBI taxonomy): domain Eukaryota; kingdom Metazoa; phylum Chordata; class Actinopteri; order Perciformes; family Bovichtidae; genus Bovichtus; species Bovichtus variegatus. The sequence goes on from CALSCE010010700.1 coordinate 3,119,725, forward strand.
TCGGAGATATCGGCCGTAGAGATGTCTGACTTCTCTCCAATATAACTGAACTCGATGGCACTCGGCCTGTGGAGCTCAAATACATTATGGAAAAAATGTATGCTTTTTTAAGTCATGAGGATGTATTGACTTAAAGACACAGTTAATATTTGTGCTGAGATTTGGTAACTCCCAATATTCATGTATTATGAATCTGTCATTTTCGGCACCCTGTACACAGTCTTTAAGTTCCATCCAAATATTTGAGGATAGGCAATGATATAACTGACAAAAGCCATAGAATCAAGGTATGTATGTAATTATGTTTGTTTTATTATTTTCAGAACGCCATGAGCATTTACGGACAAAACTTGTTCCCAGTTTGGTTTCATTCAGCTGCACTAAATGGTTTCTAATTTAGGATTAGTAATAGGTAAAAGTTCAAGACAGGCATCCAGGAATTGAAGTCATTAAATAAAGTTTCCTGAAACGCAATTAAAGCAAAGTTTGTGTATATATGTGTACAGGTTCACGTGTGCATCTGTAGCCAGCAGTAAAAGTGTTTCCTCCAGGAACTCTGTGTGCGTCTCACAGTCCACAGACATGAGGCAACATCAGGTGAAATGGAAACGGTAAACTGCCTCAGGTTGTGAATGTTTGACTTTCTCTGTGTGTGTGGTTGCTAGTTACAGCCTGGCAACCTGTTCAAGGTATTTCCATACCTTTTTCTCAGTGCATGCTGGATTAGCAGAATATAGTCCACTCCATGATCTCTTACCCCCACCCCTCTGACCTTTTATAGAAATAAAGGCCTTTACACGTATATGTATCTTACTCCCCTCTTCATATTTAGTTTGGTTTGGTAATTCTTTTTTTTTTTTTTTTATGTTGTTATTTTGCCAAATACTGCACCTTACCTCATCTTGTTGAATATTGTACCTTAATATTGCACCTTACCCCATCTCAGCTCATTTTATTTAAAAAAGTTCTACATATATATATATATATATTGTAAAAAAACATTTTTGCACTATTTGTACATTTTTGTAAATGTTTGCATTTTTTACTGTCTCCTACTGTGTACTGTTGCACAACAATTTCCCTCTGGATAAATAAAGTTCTATCATATATTATCTTATCTTACACACCGATGATTTCGCACATCAATATATGTTGTTTTTGCCATGAATACTTTCACACACAGTGTGATTATGACGCAGCGAAAAAGGGTCATTATTTTTTTCCAGAACAAGGTTACTTTTCCTGAGATTTCGGACAAGGAATAAAGGCATCAAGTGACAACATTGTGTGGAAACGGAACATCAAAGTAGTCCAAACCAAAACGGCAAGCTTTATCACTCCTTTAAAACCTCGAAAAGGGCAGCATATACCAGAACCACTTTTTACATTCTTACCTTTCACACTAAAAGCCCTAGACATATTCACTGCGTAACTGTTTACGCGAGGGAATTCAAGTTCACTCTTGCACTCTTGAGCATTTTGCTCATAGGAAACTCAATTTACCCAAATAAAGATGCTTAATCCATCATTTTCCTCTGAAAGTCTATTAAAATATTTTATTAAACAAGAATAGTTGCAACTTCCACAAATTGCTGCCGGTATGAATAGTTTTGATGCGAAATATTCCCAGGCCAGTATTTTCGTATTTTGCGTTATTCATTCATCATGACCCTGGTGTGTCAATGTTGGCCACAAAACATAAACATTGATGCTAAATATATCTGTGAGATACCAACATACAGGCTTGTTGACATTGAGGCCTCTTAATTCAAGTGTCTCTGGGGGGGGGGTCTCTATGTGGAACACGTCTGTGGGTAGCATGGGAACAGCCAGGCTCAGTCTGGGAAAGGAAGCAGGCTGTCCATTGCTGTTGCACAATCCAATTAGCTCTGAGTTGCACCGATAAGAAAACTGGACCAGATCACACAGAGGCTTTTTGTGACCAGTTGTGCATCTGTTAGTTGGCTGGTAATCCATTTGAAGCATCCTCAGCACAGGTTCTAATCAAGGCTTTTACCAGGCATCCACAAGGAGACAATACTGCTTCAAGAAGGCACCGTAAAAGCTGGGGTATGTGCTCATGGAGCGTTTTCTCTTCTCTTATCAGTTTGTGGCTTTTAATATTTTAAACCTGCTTTGTGTAATTGGTCCATTTGTTGAGTACAATAACTGAAGCTGTTGTTTTATTAAGGGAAATAATATAAAAGAGAGTAAAATCCATATAATTAATGCATTTTTTTTTTATCAGTCTTTATTTTCCCATAGCTCCTGTAACAAACTTGCAAATTTGAGAAATTCACAGCATTTACCGTGTATTTGTTTCAGACATACAAGCAAAGACAGATATGTGTTCTCATTAATAAAAAAGAAGAAGAAGAAGAAGAAGAAGAAGAAGAAGAAGAAAATCTTCCTCTCGCTGCATTCCCTGGTAACATCTGTTTTTAGTGTCTGCCTCCCACGAGATAAATTCATTACTTTGTGGGAATGTCCAGGAAGCAGATGGCCACCACGTCTGTTCCATACAGAACGTATTGGTTTCTTTTCTGTTCAAATGTGTAGCTGGACTTTCAAATATGTTTAAAATCCTCCTTGTTAAAGTAATATATTTTGATAAATGTAAGGGTGGATTGTTTTAATGTCTGCAGTGACAGGGCCAGGAAAGAAACTGTTGCTATTGCCTTTGTGATTTGGTTATGCGTTTAATCAAAGTACAGTCTTTGCACATTATCGCACGAGTGTGGGAGAGGAGGTGGAGAATATGTATTTTCCAGCTGGAAAGCTGATCACTTCATGTGCAATTTCTGTTATAAAAGCTGCTCACAAATGATTCAATTTAGTTGACTGTCATGATTGTTTGTTTTTTTTAGTTTTTTTTTAGATGATGTTGACCGCATCCTTGCTGGCACTTATCTTCATCTGCGCAGGTAAGTCAGAATTCCAATATAGCCATGTACTTAGCTTGCTGGCAGGATACACACAAAAATGGAAATCATCAAGTGGGTTTGAATGAACATCATTACAAGCTCTAAAGCAGGGGTCCCCAACCACCGGGCTGCGGACAAGTACCGGGCCGTGGATCATTTAGTACCGGACCGCACAAAAAGAATAAAATGTTTTTTTTTTCTGTTGGTAATATTTATTCTAAACATTTTTATGTATTATATTATATATATTACAATGTAATAATAACATAAATAAAGTGCATAATATAAAATGGAATAATTACATTTACATTATATATAATAATTAAATAATATTTTTTGCACTTTATTGTGTGTTTTGTTTTGCCTGCTCCCCCCCCGGTCTGGAGAAAAATTGTCTTGCATGAAACCGGTCTGTGGTGCAAAAAGGTCGGGGACCGCTGCTCTAAAGAATAACCATAGTGACATAATATAATATATGTGATGAACCATTCGATAAAAAATTATTAGAAAAGCTTATATGACAAACTATTTTGGCAATGCTGGGTAGTTTTAAAATTTGACCCGTCAGATTTAAAACTACCCAGCTGTTAATTCATTGGTAGCTGGAGAAACAGAAAAATAAACAAACCTTTTATAAGCTTAACAGCTGAGACTCATAATCGGGCTGTTATACATAGTTTCCGACTTGCTTGCATGATTTTAGCTGTTTGTTTTGAGTTGTATGGACAACTTGGGCTGCTGCTCTCCTGGGGCTGCGGGGGCTCAGGAGGTCGAGTGGTTCGATCCCCAGCCTCTGCGGTCAACATGTCCAAGTGTCCTTGGTCAAGATGCTGAACCTCAAATTGCTCCCGATGGCCAACAGTGTGTGAGTGTGAATGTTTATCCCTCCTGATGAGCAGACGGCACCTTGTATGGCAGCCTCTGACTGTATGAATGTGTGTGAATGGGTGAATGCTGACATGTGTTGCAAAGCGCTTTGAGTGATCGCAAAAGATTGGAAAAGCGCTATATAAATGCTGAATAATCCATTTACTCATGCTCTGTGTTTTTTTTCTTTTCTCCAGGAATGGCTGCAAAGTTTGTTGTCCCATCATGTGACCGGCACATGTTTGATAGCGGCGTCAACAACTGCCTGTCAGACTTCAACAAGAGCGTCGAGACAAGTGGCTATCAGGACACGTGCCCATGGCCTACTGTGAAACGGTACATTTCACTGTCATCATTTAACAAATGCATGGTGCTTTGACATTCTCACAGTACATTTTTCATTCATATCCATATCAATCATTTAAGATTATAGTACAACTACAACAAATTTATAGTTGTATTTGTAAAATAGCGGTGGTGGTAGTCTAGTGGACTAGTAGTCAGGCTTTCAAATAGATCATCAGAAGGTTGTGAGCTCAATACCAAGCTGCCCCCATTGTACTCCTGAGCAAGGCACTTAACCCTGTGTTGCTCTATGGGACTGTCCCTGTAGTTAGTTACTGTAAGTCACTCTGGAAAACAGCATCTCCTAAATGACCTATAATGTAATTTAAAACAAATTTCCTGTATTCATGCACCAACTAACCTCTTGAATTAAGTCAAAGAGAGCGGGCGAGAGGCTTTCAAATCAAAATGATAATGAATTCCAATGACAATGTTTACTGAGGTAATTAATCATGGGAGAAGAAGGCTCATTTTCTCTCAGACTTCTATACAATCTGACTTCTTTTTGCAACCAGTGGAGTCTCCCCCTGCTGACCATTAGAAAGAAACAAAAAACTAAACGGAACAAAAACTAAACAAAACATTTAAAACCATGAGGTGTGTATGTGGGGGGGGGGGGGGGCCGCAATCTTGTCTTTTGTGTTTGAAAGATGTTAGGGTGTTTGACTGCAGCAACTGAGAAGGCCCTGTCACCCCGGGTTTCGGAGCTTGGTGCTGGTGGTCTTAAGGGTGTTTGCATCTCCAGACCTGAGACAACGGGCAGCGACGTGGCGGGGGAGGATTTGCCCCTTGATTATTACAAATGTGAACCAAGCCATCTTTGAGTATGTGTTAATGCTTGCAGTTTGAGCCTTGGCATGGATGTCTTACAAAAAGCCATCCCTGAGCTCAGTGAGTGAAAACTGAAGGCTGGATAAAGTGGCAATTTGCGCACATTTTATGGCCTTTTCAGTAAAGATATATGACATTTAGTCATCGGAAAGTCTTCCTTGTGCAAAAAAACTTCCCTGTTTCCTGGAAGTTTTAGCAAATTTTTAATGAAAAAGTGCTGGACAGTTGCTCCTGGGCTCATATTTCCAGACAGCAGTTGTTTGTGGAGACTTTAGCTACCGACAACAGACTGCTGTAGACTTTAATTATGGCTGTAATAATCCAGATTTGACTGTTGACATGGTTTGCACACGGGTCAAACGGTGTGTTAGGAGGGAGTGTCCATCATCACAAGGAGCCCAGCGTTTTGATTAGTCTTTCAGCTGTCAGGCTCAATTTAATTCTTAGTAGATGTTTTCCACACTAAAATCTTGTAGTGACAACCGCTCGCGCGATTTATGTTTGGTTTAGTAAGGCTACGGTCGCTTCTCTACCCAGAGGACATGACGCATCAAAACTTAACAGTGAAACGTAAGCTGCCTCCTAAACACCAGCGGTTTATTTCTCCATTTATAAAAAAACTTTGGAGTTGCCAAGGCTAGACGTCTTTGGCTCACGTTGCATTATCTTAAATTATTGTGTTTGAATATTGAAGTTGCAGCTTTAAAGGACCATACCAGCCTTTTCATTCTTTTTCCCGATTAAGTTCAAAGCATATTGGTAGATTAGTGACCACCCATTTCAGGAAATCCTGCTGGAGCTCTTTAAAACATGCTTTTCTGCCTTGGAGACATTGTTTTCCATTTATTTCCATGTGAAATGAACATTAATACAGACTGTTAGACTGTAGTAGCAGAACACAATGAACATGCATTTACTGAATTTTTGTCCAATTGAATTGTTACTGTTTCATAGTAATGCTATTAGCTGTAGGTAAATGTAAATAGGCAAATACCTCTTTACATGGGGAGATATTAATAGAGATAATAAACATTTAGTAAAAAAAAAAAAAAAAGACTTAAAAATAAAAAATAATAATAATAACAAATGTATAGATAAACTAAAGAGATGGAACTAAATAAAACAGATAGCGTAATACTAATAATTAATACATAAGTAAAAAATAAAGTAAAGAAAAAATACAAAAATAAAAATGCGCTAATATTGCAAGTTGTTTGTATAGCTTCAATATGCAACGTAATAACGTAAGATGTACACTGTAAACTTAACTAACCATACTTGAATAAGCAAGCTCTGATTCTCAGACTGCAGACTAATATCGAGCCTCAACACCTTGCAGTGTTAGTAGTGAAATCCTCCGCACTGCTGGAACCATTTTGAGCTCATCTTAACTTTGTGCTCTGCCTTGCTCTCCTCCTTTGCAGTGTCTACAACAAACTGAAGAGTTGCGTGGACACATGGGCTAGTGTGTCTTGGTGTAGTGGCCGCGGATTTCAGGTAGACACGATCTTCTTGCAGGTTCATGAGAGGTTCTTTAAGCTCTGTGGACAGGTCCGTGACCCCCCGCTCACCACTCTCATTATGCTAATAGCACCTGTTATCATTGCCACACTCTTCCTACCAATTCTCTGCGTGAATCTCACCACCTGTAACACAGAGATGCCCGGCACTTTGGGGCTCTGATGTGCCGAGCTGACAAGGTAAAATTACAGCATTTTTCAGACATGGGGACTTATTCTTATATTTGTTGCCATTCTGACTGCGGGTCATCCTAACTTTGCACTGGCCAACTGTGACGCAGAGATACGTGGACGCAAAAAAAAAAGCTTTTTAACTAAGCCTTAATTTTTACCAAAGTTAGTCAGTAACATTCCATCAGGCTTATTTCTGTGTTTTTGGTCGGACTCATGGACAAGCATTTGACATGATTCATGTTAAACCAAAGGCTTTAAGCTGTTTGTCCCCATATAAACTTCACAAAATCTCCAAAAAGGAGCCGCCAAGTGCAAAATGTGCATAACCATAGTCACAACAACCACAATTAGTAAAATCAGATTCAAAAGTAGTGCAGTTTTCCTTCCAGTTTCCCTTTCCACAGTCTTCTTACAATCGGTAGAATCTTAACTCTAGAATATTCTTATAAAAGTGTCCAATTACAGGCAATATTTTCCACCAATTTTCAATATATGTTCTTTTTTTTTCATTTTCATCCTAAAACATCCGATTGCATGTCAAATGTGCACCACATGACTGGCTGATATTTCTTGCAAGGCAACTGTCAAGCCACTTATTGTTGTAATGTTTTTTCTTTTTCTTTTCAAATGTCAAACGTTCTGTACCTCTCAATGGCTGGGTGTGTCATGAGGTTCTGTAAATCATAGTGCATTAGGCTTATCATACATTCTGTAGGCGGACATTTATACTTGACTGTCTGAACTTTTCTGGAACTCATTATTCTGTCATATATGGTGAACCCCACCCATCTGGCACCTAGAAGAAAACAAAACCTTGATGATTTACAGCACTGTTTCAGAGCAACTTCACTGCAGAAGTCTGTGCGATACTTAAATGATCTGTATTGTACTCCAATTTTTTTTTTTAAGCTGACACAAAAAAAAACAAAGAAAGATTCTGTTTGTATTTGAAACACATAATAAATATTTATTTCAGACAAAAAAATAATGTTTTACAGTTCTTTGAAAACCTCTGTACAGCAAGATGGACCTGCTGTGGGAGCATCCACACGTGACACACAAGTGACAGTCTGCTGCATTTCATCATTTTAGTCATCAGATCAGTAGACATCAAAAGATTGTTGTGTGGACCTCAGGAAGTGTGCGTCATCGAAACAATGCGAAGCTCCATTAAGCAATGTTTTCAATATCAACTTTGCACTCTATCTGACGTGAAGTGAACAAGAGGGCATTGAAGAAAGTCAAGCAAATAGCAATCCAATGGAATACCCATGATGCTCTGTTTCTGCTGGATGTGTAACAAGTTACTGGGAGCTGGTTGTGAAAGTCTCTTTCCGTGCTCTAGAGGTTTCGGAACAAAAAATGCTTGAAGTTTTATGGAAATTATGGCTTTAAACGAGGGTTGTAGAAGTCAAAGTTGTTCCCTCATGATCATACCTGTCACAACCCTGAAATAAAACCTTTCCTGTTAAAGAGAATATTTCACTGAATAAAAATAAAAAGGAGTGTCCACAAAGGATTAGCATTTCATTTACAACCTCCAAGATCGACAGAATGTGAAAATGAAGACCAAAATGAGGAAACTAATCCCGCTGAGGAATCCTTCGGTATGCAGTGCAATTAAAGAAAAAATGAATGGCATTCCTATAGTATCCAAAAGATACTATAACTCTGTGCTCTTATACATGCGCGAACAGCCTTCCTTGGAAGGATCTAGTTTCACACGTATCGGATTTGCAGTTAAATAACGGTCAAACCTAACACACTATTCCATATGCTCCGACTCCAAGATCGCCAGACGTCTTCACGCAAACCAATGATGTTGAATTAAAAGAGGTTCAAAAATAACAGAGCCAAGTCTTGGATTTGGGTGGGTGGTCTGCCCTGCTACCATGGTGGTATAAGGCGACTAAATGTGGTGAACTCAGAACACATAGACATGGCTTTTTTAAAGGGTCAAAAAAAAAAAAATTTCTTTTCATCTTGCATCTTTCAACGTCTCGCGCCCAGACGGGACAGAGTGGCAGCACCGCACCTTTTGTTATCTTAAATAATACCCACAAGTCCACTTTTTCTCTTGCGTAAACACTTGAAAGGAAGTGTATGCTCGCTGGCTTGGTCTTGGCTGTGGCCTACGCAGCTCCACACATACTCAGACACATAACAAGAGCACGTGGATGTGTTGAGTAGTCGACTTGTATCGTCGGACAACAAAGAACATTGACCCCTGTGACTCTGTTACCACTGTGGATCAACCAGCGCACCATATATGTTGTTCCACTGGATTCCGATGGCAGACGCTGAATACTTGGGCCAAAAAAACTATAGGTCAAAAGCCACGACAGATTTGAACAAGCTAATTGAGTACTTGTGAAGACAAAATGTACGCCTGCACAATGATTGTAATTTAGTTTGAACGGGTGTTTTGTTCCCAGCTTAATCTTCATCTGGTCAAATTGGTCACAGCTGGTGTCCATCTAATCTTTGTTTCTCATAGGTTTGCACTTGCACATTCTGTGTGAATATAAACCTGTGCTGGTTTTATGTATGGAAGTTAATTGATGACGAAACTATTTATCAAGCGCAAAACTGGTTCAAGCTTCAAAAACGCTGATAGTCAACATGAGAACGGTGATGAACCGACGTATCATCTCAACACAAGTTTCAAAAGAGTCTGAGGTCTTGAGAATGTCAGACTGCCTGAAAATATTCCAGGTCAATTCCAACGGACTGTTCTGCTTTCAGCTGGAGTTTACATGAAGGGAATATAAAGTGCCAAATTAGAAAAGCACATGACTTGCCTTACTGCTTGCTGACAGGGCTGTAGCTACTATACACAGAGGCCAAGTCTTCTATTTCTTTTGATCTAAGACTTTGGGGACTTGAATTGTAGTTGCATTTCATTCACTCAATTTAGAGTTACATATGGTTTCAAAGGCTGATACCAATATTTTTTTTTTTTACTATTTTCAAGCCAAGAGAAATAACGAAATATGTAAATGGTAAAAATGATTTTCCTGACTACAATTTCATTCCTGGCAGAGGGGAGAAAGCTCTTACTGTGTGTTCACAGCAAACCCGAAGCAAATTTTCCACGCAGTGCCATTACATACAAAGTCAATGCAAAGACATGACTGATAGTTAGAAAAATTTGCACTGGGCGATTTGAGTACACTAAAGCCCATCAGCGTTGAAATTCTCATGACATTGTTGAATCTAAAATGGAGAACAGCCGTGGCCATCTGTGGGGACCTGTAATCAATAATAAACATCTTAAATGCCAGTGAGTTTGTATGATTTAAACAAAAAATTATGCGGTCTCATGCGATTAAAGCTAGGCCAAATTTTGCTTCACGTGTAGTGTGAACACAACATTAGAAAAAACAGCTTTGGACAATAATTTTCATGAATCTCTGTGACATACAATTATTTTGTATCATTAAAACCACAACAAAATAAGGTTAAAATAAAACTGTTGATGAATTAAATATAACTATCCACATTATTACAATATTTTACTTTTTTTTAAATGATCTGGTTAGCTTAACCAGAGTATTTCTGAACGTAACATCCAACACTTAAATTACTTTGTGGTCGCTCAGCAGCTTTGTCGTTAATGGATCTCCATAGTTTTGAGTCAGCTTTGCTAAATCTAACAAGCGAAATCGTGTCTGAAAATACAGGCGGCCAAACAATTACATTCAATAAGGTCATGAACACAGTGGGGCCGAGAATAATGGAGATAACTTATCAGTGTCTTTGCTCTTACTCGCTGAAACATAAACACATGGTTGAAAAGAGTCCGTTGAGAATATCTTTTAATGAAACTGCTATAGAGTCCTAATGTGAAGCACATTTAGTAAGTCATTAACTTGGGGAGCTGCAGAATCGTAGACGGACTACAGCAGGTGTATGCTTCACATCAAAGTGTAGCTTCAAGTGTTGGCCTAAAGAGAACCACGGCGGATTCATTTACAGTCACTTCACTGGAGTAAACACATTATTCTCTTCACTTCTCCTCCTTTTTCTTCATTGTATAACACAGCGGCCTTGACTGCAAGTTATATGTTTTTTTTATATTGCAAGTGTTGGATTGCCCTACACACAAGTGACAACAAACTAAAGGCTGGGAAGTGATATTTACAGATCGAAGGTCAGTTTCCCCCTGAGACAGAATCCGTGCATGGCCCGTAATGTAGGACATGGTTATAGAAATGAGATATACTCATTTTTATTTATTTTTTAATGTACTTTTAGAATGCCATTATCTGTGCTTCGCTTTTAAGGACTCTAAGTTTATTGTTTACTTGATTGTTTGCCTGCAGCAGTTATCATTATTATAAGGTCAATATAAGAAAACATAATTTTTTTTAATTTATATATATTTAATAGTTATTTACATACGCCTCTTCAGCTGCCACACATGTCTCTTTACTGATTCCACTTTAAATGTCTTTATCCATTGCAGCAGGTACAGTCTAGAGGTGAACACGCAGACAAAAAAAAAAATAAGTGTAAGGAAGGTAGAAGGCAATTCCGCATACTATTTACTCAGAAAATGTCATTTTTATAGACGGAATATTGAACTTGGGAGTAGTGTCAATGTGCACAAGCCTTCTTCTATTTAAAATTGGCTTATCTTACTAGCACCTTTCAGATAAATAGTCAATAACATGTCATCTCTACTAACAACGTTCATATAATGCTGCAAAGTGAAGTACTTTCAGTGGAAATGTTGTCACTGGCCTTTTCGTAGAAATCACATCAATTCCTTCCTCTTCGTACCGCAAGTCTGTGCACAACTTGCTGCTGGATGATTAAGTCTCTTATGAAAGTGTGTGTCATTTCTATGTACAGTCGCTCTAACAACAGGCGTTTCTGTGTGGCAGAAGTCAGATTTTCTGATTACAGGTGTCAGGACTGAATGGTTATTACATTTCTACAGTGGGCTTTGCAATATAGTAGGTGAAAACTAAATCTCTGGGTATTTCAAAACAGCTCTGAACACAGATGGTACATTGTAGTTCCAAGCTCACAGTCTTACTGTACAATGCATCATTCATACATCCTGCCAACACTCAACTGTTCCCCGGCGTTTTCAGTGCTTGTGTGTTTGCTTAGTTCCTATGCTTTTCCAGTCAAGTGTGTTTTTATATTATTCATGACATCTCTGAAAAATGCACCATGCCGTGGAAATATCGCAAAGAGAAGATGAAAGAGCGTATGAATAATGGCTGAACGTGTCAACCTACACAATGTTCTTTTTATTTCATTCTAACAGCAGTTTGAGCTATTTGGAGGCTAAACCTCTCTGAGAATCTGCATTAAGCCCAAAGGTCACAAAATAGATAATTAGATACAACACAGTAGAAAAATAAGATTGAGACCATGTTAGCGATTTACTTATACATCCAAGGTCACAATTAATGGGTTCAGAGGACTGGCATGTTGGGCATTAAACACCTACCAATGTACAGTAACACCCTTTAAAGAGGCTTGCACAGTCTCTGTAGAGATTTTGGCTTCATGGGGAGACTACATTTAGCGAGGGGGCGTCGTGCCAGGGAGCTCGGTTGGCAGCGACAAACGTGAACTTTTGCCCAGTCAAAGTGCTCATTACTAAAAGTCTGTACAGAAAGGAAAAGGACTACTTAACTCCTTGTTTGCACATCATTGCAACCTATAGCCAATGGCAGTAGTAGAAAGGGGGGGGGGGGGGCACCTAAACTACACAGGCAGTGGTATTCAGGGTTTTGAGATTTAGGGTCAGTTCACCAGAACGATTATGAATTTTGATGAAAATCCGCTTCCTCAAATGAAAGCAAATAGACCACTATTTCCTGCTTTCAGAACACAAATAAGTATCCAGCCCACTGTAGTAGGTCACCATCATCATTGCACGTATGCCCAGATTAATTAAAGGGATAGATAGGATAGAAAGTTGGATAAAGTGTTCATGTAAGTGAAGTTTCTTTGCTGGATGTGCACTGTCCACTTCAGGTAGGGTGCTCAGAGCTACGTATTTTCTGGCCTCAGGGAGTTTAACACACCACCACCACCACCATAGGGGAGGTGTGTTCTTTTAAAAAACTGGAATAAACAAAAGGTATGAAGAAGTGATTATCCAGCGATAGCGTTTGGATATTTTACAAAGACCATTGCGGTAGCTCCTCTTGCTCCGTCACCACCACCCAGAGATACTTAGTTCTTCCAAAGAGGCTTGCTTCGACTGGTCGGAGCTGGAGGGCGGAGGAATTCCTACTGGCTGGGTCCAATATTACATTTATACAAGCATGTGGATCTCGTTGTACTCATCTCGTCCATCTTCATCGAAGTTGGGAGAATCCTCGTCACAATCCAGCTGTGGAAAGACAAATGATCTCCAGTCATTTTCATTGAGGGCTGGCTCAAAGGTCAAACAGAGGCAACGTAGAATGCTTCCACACCTAACCTGTTTGGTTCTGTTTAAACTAACTCTGGTGCGCTTTTGACTGGTTTGAGTGCTGTCAGTTGAGCGTCTCTAGTGCGGACTTAATTATCTGATGTGTGATTTGAGCATGAATTCAACAGCTAAACTGCTGTTAAATCTGCTAATTATGAAAGACACTTTGGGAAAACGCTTATCCGCTTTCTTGCAGAGAGCTAGATGAAAAGAACGATTCTACTCACATGTCTATGGTGGTGTTGGTGTACTGGTCTAGTGGTCAGGCTTCCAAATAGAACACCAGAAGTTTGAGAGTTCAATACCAGGCTGCCACTATTGTGCTCCTGAGCAAGGCACTTAACCCTGAGGTGCTCCAGGGGGACTGTCCCTTTAGTTAGTTCAATGTAAGTCGCTCTGGATGACATGTAATGTCTTTATTCAAAGTATGAAGCTATAGCTAGAAGCGGGCTAGCTTAGCTTGGCATAAAAACTGAAAAAGGGGAAACAGCTAGCCAAAAGGTAACAAAATGTGCCTACCGGTGTTGCTTAAACTCACTAATTAACATGTTGTTATGTTGTTGTTGATGTTATGTCTCAGGATATCTTAAATCTTTGCTCCAAGCTAAATTAGCTGACCGTTGGCGCTAACTTCATATTTAGCATCCAGATATGTGAGTAGTATCGAAAACGTCAGACTATTCCTTTAATCGAGCCGCTCACAGTGAGCACAGTGTGCAGTATGAACATGAAGTGGACCAGAGCTAAAAGGCAACAATGTATTTTTTTTTACATTTAAAGGTGTGAAACATTCAGAAGTATTTGGTACCAAAACGTGTTGGGTAGAGAAAAAAGTAAGCGAAAAACAACAAAAAAATAAAACATATAAAGTATAATCTGGAATGACAGAAGGGTGAAGGTTAGAAAGGTGAGGGTCTGACATGGAGGTCCAATTTTGGTCATTTTCAAGTTTAAACTTCATCTGAAGGTCCTTGATTCTACAGTGCCTTGAGTTCGTGAGACCTTTGGATGAACACAAGTCAAGTTAAGAACAAAGATGTTTTTACTAGCTCCTGAAAAAGTGGCCATTTTGAAAATGGAAGGTTTTAATCTGACAGTGTTGACATGTATGGGTTTAGGGGATCTAACCAAGAAAACACGAAGCCCGGCTTCAGGACGGACTGCAAATCTCTCTGTGGTTAGAACGCAGAGCAAAAAGAAATATTTGCATAATCATCTGAATGTTTTTGGAAGAGAAAGCTGTCCGTGATCACAGAGGAGAAAATAATTCGTAGTTCACGTGTAGGATTTCTTTAAGCGAGATGTCAGACAGATATGAAAACACGCCAACATCAATCTCGTATTAAATTTGCTGGAAAATAAGTACGCTGAGGCTATGTGGGATCAGATTATTATGGCAAAGATTCAAACATTTCTCTGCTGCCCAACCTACCGCCTGGAGCTCACGTTCCTCGAAAATCCTGGAGAGGACGAGGCGGCGCAGCGGCACCGTCATGATGAGGACGAAGGGGAACGCCAGGGAGGCCTCGGTAGACTTCACTACCCACAGAGCCACGATGCACGCCAGCTGGATGATGGTGAACATGTTCATACGCCATGTCTTCACCTAAAGCAACACACGTGTCGGTTAATGGCTAGAAACCAATAGACCTTAGGACAGAGTACAGACACACACACACACACACACACACACACACACACACACACACACACA
>CALSCE010010700.1:3134551-3153786 GCA_943593645.1 Bovichtus variegatus
ACACACACACACACACACACACACACACACACACACACACACACACACACATACATGCACATATAAGAAATATAAAGACACTGAATCCCAAACTGTTGCCCCACATTAGGAAATCTTACATGTTTTTGGCTCCATCTAGTGGAAAATCTAAAGATTTGTCTATGCAAGACAAACTGGAATTTCTATAAACTGTTTTTTCATGAATTACAAAACTGGTTTCAAGTAAAAATACAGAATCACACATTTTGATACCAGTACTGTTATCATGTGGTGTGGAGAGCCACTTCATGATTAAGTATCAATCCTCAAAACAAGATCTTGTGTTTCTACAGAAGTAGCACTGCAAAGGTTATTCAATAAGTTGTCGACTTATAAATTAATCAGCAACTATTTTCATAATTTATCATCCGGTTTAAGTCATTTTTTTTCTCCTCCATGACAGTAAGCTGAATATATGTGAGTTGTGGACGAAACAAGACATTTAAGGGCATCATCTGGCGCTTTGAGAAACACGTTTTTGACTTTTTTCACCATTTTTCGGACATTTTATAAACCAAACAATTAATCAAGCAAAATATTCTACAGATTATTCGACAATGAAAATAAAGGTTAAATGTAGCTCTACACTTAAGGTACCTTAAGGTGTGTCATACTTTTGTGGGATTGCTTTTGTAATGTACGAGAAGCTTGAAGAGGTTAAACTCCAGCAACACTTGTCGTGTGCAGAACAACTTTATAATCGTCTTCATCAGAGTCATCAAAGCCACAAGCTGAAACGCTTTGGTCCAACAATAAAGTTCTTCTCTATATTACAAGGAGTTTTACCTCTTCAGACTTTTTCCTTGTAAAAGCCAATAATGTAATAACAAGTGCACTCAACCTTATTGGAAATGTAATACAACCCATCAAAACCAGTAATGTAATAAAAAAAAATGTCCTGACTAACATTGTAATAATATTTTTACTGATAATGTAAAGTATGCTTTTTTTTCTCGGAAAAGTAAACTGTGCAAGTATACAGCATTATAATACTGTTAGTGTCATGTTGGCCTACTGGAAGTATTTGACACTGATTTCATGTTTGTTCATTAGGTTGTTATCAGGCAAAGACGCATTAAACTGAAATTCTTATCAGTGGTTAATGAGCCCGCCCAGACCCATGATGAAGGAAGGTTTATTAGACCAGAGGGGATCTTAAATAAGACTCCATCAGAAGGTCAACAGTGATTCTTATTGAATGAATGTCTCCTTTGCCTCGCCTGCTCTTACACAAGTTCTGCATCCAAAAAGGGTTTCAAATCGAATTTGAAATGAAGAAAAAAGCTTGACTTTTATATGAAATACTTATGTTATCACAATATCAGTCAGGACATTTTATTACATTATTCCTGAAGTCATTATATTATTGGGTTTTATTACATTTTCTATCAGGTTAAATGCACATTTTATTACATTTCTAGGCGTCTACAATGCAGTACATGCCAACATGTTATCATCCCATCTTCTATGTTGTTGGTTTTTTTTAGAATAAGTGAGTGTAGTTTATTGTTGTTTTTTGCTTTTAGATAGAGCTTGGTTTTCATTTATTATTTTTGATTTTAATTCATTGTGTTGGTCTTGGCCACTCTGAAGTTAAAGCATTGTATGAATACACTGAGTATATGTATATAAAGTATCCTATGATTGAGTTATGAAGTATCCAGGTTACGTGTTGTACACAAACTTAATATCCTGGTTTCGACAACATGGTTAAGCCTATGTCCCAGTTTTGAATATGCCAGAAGTCCTCCGATAGAAACAGGAATACTGTTCTATGTAAAGACCTTATCCAGGTTTCTGATCGCTCTTTGCTATGTGTGCAGGTCGGTCCTGAGCTACACAGCAGTTAGTCAGTAAAACACAAAATATGATGACAAACAATACAATCTACACACTGAACTAAAAGACACCAGTAATGAAGCATTCATTGTATTCTTCCATTACTGACGCTCAGATGGAAAAGCTAAATCCAGCAGTGGGATGAATGCAGCCAGAAACCAAACTGTTTATCTGTTGAGGTAACTCTCCAGGGTTTGGGGTCAAAAGTCCAACAACATTTTCCTTTCTCCCTGCATCTCGGTTGTAGGTGAAATCCCTACTCTGTGTGTAAACTGTCTGTCGGTAAAGAAAATGACAGATTTGCTGGATGCGGAGGAGTGCAAGACTCGCACAGCTGTAAATAGAAGCAAGTAAACAGGGATCTGAATCTCTGTATCAAACCAAGCAAAAAAAAACAAAAAAAAACGTCCCACTCTGCTGGGTTTGGCTCTTCCATCTCACCACTAATAACAGAAGACGAGGACATGTCAACATTCGTATTGCGCGCGTTACCTTGGTGACGTAGATGTGGTCGGGGTGATGCTTGGCGGGCGTGACCATAAGTGTGATGCGCTCGTACAGTTGGATGCCTGTCAGAGAGGTGACCCCCATGTACAGGAAGATGCCAAAGAGCACAGCCAGAGGGATGAGGCGCAGGACGTCCGTCATCACTATGGACAACCCTGATGGGTAGAAAGTGGTTAAAAAATAATAATAATGTTATTGCTTTTGAGACATCAGAAGAATGTGCAACTGTGGAGAGAATTATTCATTGAACAAGGGAACAGCCTCGATGACAAACATACTGTCGATGACGTTTATTTGAAACACATTCACTACTCAGCTGCCTGAGCTGAAACGGTCTTTGGGCTAATGCGAAAAGTCTTTTTCCTAATCCAAACAGCATTTCAATCAAACAACAGTCCAACAATCACGATGAGTCATTATGGTTGTATACCCAAAAACAGGATCAAACAATACTTAAGACTACTTTGGGACCCCTACCTTAATTGGAACAAGATATTCTGTTGGCAAAACAGTGCTAGTCAGTGGACGAAAAAAAGTGTTGCAATGTCAAACATTGCATTTTGAGTTGAACAATTTTCAACAGGAAAAATTACCATTTCGGTTCATTTTGAGGACAATTTGTAAACAGAATGTAAAATCCTTGCAAGCTGTTGCGACGGCTGATTCATACTTCATGAATGTCTAGACATGCAGGAGCTGCAGAAGTGGCACTCTGTACCTTTGAGCTCATGTTTTCTTTCAAGACAAATAATTGCCTGGAAATTCCAGCACTGTAATAACGCTTTAGAAAAATACAACCCCCACAGCCAGATAATAAAATAGAATAATTGCTCTAGAAGTGGTCAGTAGTTCAGATTCCTCTTTTCCTCCCGATCATTACTGATGCACTGTTGTGTATTGACTTGATTTGTTTACTGTGACTTTTTATAAGATTTTGTGGAATCAAAGAGTTTTCTTGATTCCTATATTATAGGTTTATAATTAAATTGATTAAAAAAAGCAAAATTTCATATTTCATATTAACCAATTGACCAATCGTAAGCCTCATCACCCTTTGTCTAGAACAGGTTTTTTTTGTTTTTACGTGACCTATGACACAACAAAATAATTTAGTTGTAAATGAGTTAGCTTCGTAAAATAATGCTAAGCTAGTTAGCCAGGCATGCTAATATTAGCATCTACCGTTAGAGCCGATAAACACACAGTTTGATGTATTCCTTGCAATTGTTTTTCTTGTGTGTTTGTAAAGGCTAAATGAAGACACCACCCTCCAAACTTTTGAGGTAATAAGTCTCTATTACTACCACTGCATGCACACTTTTGCAGCTTGTGTAAAAAATCCAAAGCTTGACATGCCTGCTAAGTAGCTGCTAAGCTATGATTGGGCAATTGTTGTTCAGGGGTGGGGTTTAGCGAATGATCAATCAGCACCCCACACTCCCAACCTTCCCTTTCTTCTTACCAACAAGAACAGCCACAAAAAGCCCGGTGAGCCTCTGTTCTTTCACCTCCTGGATCATGGGCTTTTCGCCGGGCGCCGTGGCTTTGCTCATGACGGTGAGGGCGTTGACATGAGTGACGGAGCGCACAGTGGCTGCGGTGAGCCACGGCAGGCCGAACAGAGGACAGATGGCACCCAGAGTGACGATGAGCAGGAGATCCAGGTGGAACCCCGAACCTTTAACCAGGCGACGCTCCTTCTTACTGACTATCAAACTGATGGATTGGAGAAACACATTTTGAAGAGATTTAAGACAAGTGGAATCCAAGTAAATCAAACACACAGATTTCACACCGAGAACATTATCAAGACATAGTTATACTGTACGTACGAAGTGATCTGAGTTTCCATGAAAATGAGGATGAAGACAAGAATGGCAGGTACAATAGACGCGCCCATCATCCAGCCGGGAAAGGGCTGCTTGTCACCAAAGGGACTGATGAACCAGCCTCTCTTGTCAGGGGAGGTCACTGAGAAGCCCGACGGCACATTGAGTTTCTAAAAGTAGATAGAAATAATGTCATAAAGGACTGAGAAAAGGCTCTGATTGGAACCGCCACAAACATGCCGAAAATTACCTGCGTGAAAGTGTCGGTAATGGAGTAATCCAGCAACACCGAAACTAAAATTGAGATGGGGATGCCAAAGTCACCAATGATTCTTCTGGCCTGGAGATAATGAGAAACCACACATCCATCAAAATCAAGTCAACCCTCGGCACACGTCTTGTCACACATAGAGTTATATACAAATTTACCACAAGTTATGAACCAGAGAGTCATCTTCAGATTCAATTTAAAGGGAAACATCCACTTTCTGATGCATCAATATTATTTGAACTAGGTTAAAATGCAATCTTTAACTTCTTTTATTTAAAAAAGTGTTAATTACACTATGGACTTGATCACTTTCCCCCAAAAACTGCCATGGTTAATAAGAGTTCCACAAAAGGTCTTTGCAAATCACAGCTTCTACTATTGTGTGTTTTGTGGGGCTGCTGCCGACAGAAGGCTTTGTGCCTCTGCTTCTAAGGTGTACACATCTCTTGTGTTATTTATCTGAAACTGCTGTGGCAGTGCTAAGTATGAACGCCTAACAGCATTGAAGCGTTTGTATTAATGTTTTGTCGCTATGCTGAGAGGCTATAAGCTGACATTTAGCATGTAGCTGCAATTATTCACAGTGTAAATGTGAAAAGGTTGCCTTTCTCCCTTTTTCACTGGGCCCGGTTCTCCAACATTAATGGTATGTTTGTGTTTTTGCCTCTAATTATCACTTTCAGTCCAATGTTTTATTTTGTTTTATACATTATCAACGAAGGTATATAAATGACACGAGCCTGTTTAGTGTGTTGTTTTATGGTTTCATGGGATCGTTGTTGTTGTTGTTCTGTTGTTCGAACGGCTGATCAGCAGGTCAATCAAGAAAAGTGCAAACAGGTGTGACAATGATGTCATCTCAGCAGGGAGGGGCTGGGCACTGTGGAGAAGTACCAGGGTGGGTCAGAGAGTTCTGCAGGAAAAGGCCACGTATAATATTTGCTGTGCTCGTTGATATGGATGAGTGCCCATGGATTGGATGGAGTCGTGAGCAGCAACTTAGAGATCTCGTGTTAATGGTATGTTCATTATTCTGTGTGATTCAGATGCTCGCTCGGTTCAGCTCCCCCTACTTACCTGGGCAGGTGGTAGGTTCCAGTTAGGTGAGGCTGAGAAGGTAACATGACATTCACTGGAGTAAGAGGGTGCAAAGGAGTTGTCGGCTTGCTGTGAGGCTGCGGTTTTAATGAGTTTGGGGTTCTTTTTCTTCATTTTAACTTGGTTTTATTACAATTCCTGGGTTTTAATTTTCCCCCTTTGTTTCAGTAAATGTTTTTTTGAGTAAATGCCACTTTATTTATTTACACTCCTGCTCAGCAATCTGGTTCTTCAACATCCCTTTTTAAAGTTTTCCAGTGCCAAACCACCTCATCTGCCCCTTTTTATAAAGGGTCACTACAGTAATAAAATACACAATCAGAACAGAAAATTAAATATAAATTGCCAAGAAACATTATATCTGTGATGACATAATGAATTAAGTGGAAACAAAGGAACCCTGTGGAGTTTTTAAACACTAGTAGTGCTATGGAGCAATGTTTTTTTTAAATAGCTGGGGAAGGATGCCAATGCCCGTGCACATATTCTTGACAAATGTTTCGTGTTATTTCACTGTTCAACAGATTGTGGCAGTAATGTGCCGAGAAACGTAACAACGGGGAAATAAGAAGTTCCAAATTAGCTTTGCAAATGCTTTATGAGGAAGATGCTTTTTAACATTGAGCGTACACACAATGTCAACAGGACTTTGTTCATTTACAAGAGAGCTCCACAGGGTGCCTTTAAATGCCCACGAGAAGCCCGACATCCACTATTTGATTTTCTTTTTTTTTCTGTTTGCCAGAGACTTCAGTAAAGCGGGGTACCTTGCCACCTAAAAACCGACTGTTTCGGAATTTCCGGAGGAAGAAAGCCACAAAGAAAGTGCCAATCATGAGGACAAAGGACAGAAGAGCAGTGTTGGGCTGGTTCAAGACGTGGGTATCAACTTCTTGAGCTGAGGTGTGGTCATTTGGGTACATTGCCAACAGTGGATGTTCCTTAAACACCTGCAAAGAAGAGAGTCTCACTTTATCCTCTGTTGATTGTTCGCAGTGGCTTTTTGCAGATAAGACAACCGAATACTTAGATGCTATCAAGGTATTGTCTCATGCAATATAAAGTGTCTTTAACTGTCCAAATTCTTATCGAGCTCAGATTGCTGTTGCGGTGTCTGGGGTTGTTACCTTGAAGAGCTTAGAGAACGTCTCATAGATGAAGATAAGGGAGATGAGGAAAGCAAAAATCTCCTGGGTAAAGGGTGAGATGAAGCGAACAAGGAAGCTGCCCTCTGCTGCTACAATCACCAGGACGATGAAGATGAGCCAGAAACCGATCCACACACGACCGGTCAAGTAATCAAAGTTGTGGGCCTGACAGAACTTAGTGAAAAAAAAACAAAGACACGTTGGTTACATACAGAAGCCCTGTGAGAGAAAATAAAATCTGGTTTCCGAAGTCTTTTTGGTTTTCTATATTTATGACTTAAGGACAGGTGCAGAAAGGATAATATTTATATGTTCCTTTTAAAAAATCTGCAAAACAGGTGAAAAAAAAAGTTTCGCCGGGATCATCAGTTACTTTTTTTTTCATCTGTTGAAAACAGGTCGGGAAAAAAATGTGTTGGCAGGTTTAACTTTTTTTTTTCTCCACAGGATAATTTTGGCTGAAAGCATTCATGTTTTCTAGCCAAAATAAAGACATAACAGCAATGTTGCATAACTTTCGAACACTCAACATATGTATGTAGCATGTGTTTAAAGTGCATGGAGAAATTGAGAAAAATGCACCTGGAAGAAAACATGAATGCTTTCAGTCCTCTTTAGAACATGGGGTAGTGGGACACTTCAGCCTCTAGTGGCCAACATTTGTATTACAACAACAAACCTTTTTTTTTTTTTTTTTCCCCATTCAAAACTTTTTCCCCACTTGTTTTCACAGATGAAAAATTAAAAAAACGTCAAAAGATTATCCTGGCAAAAACTTTTTTTCCCTCCTGTTCTTAAGTCATAAACTGTGGGGAAAAAGTCCGATCAGACTTCGACAATGGATCACCAGAATTATTTTCTCCTCACTTGCCTCCCAGGGCTTCCACAGATACATGCTCAGGGGAAAAAAAGGGAATTACGTAAGACAAAAACAGGAGTATGTGATGTACTGTGTGGTAGTTACAGTGTAAACGAACTCTAGGTTGTCAGTACCTTGTAGTAGGCCTCTTCAAACACCAGTAAGGGTCCTGAGAAGCCTATGATGAGGAGGGGCTGACCAGCAAGCAACGAGAATATAACTCCAAGAGTTGCAGTTGACACGATAAGCTCAGTCACTCCCATCAGGCCCTCTGTTTTTTCTCCTGTATGTGAAAACAGTCAAAAACACACCCTCAGAGCACAGGTATCAAAATGACATGGCATCCAAATGTCTTAGTTATCGTAGCTTCAGTTTACCCAGCAGGCCTCCAAAGGTAATAGTGGGCGACAGTGCAGCAAAATAGATGAAGATGACGGCGGCGATGCACTGCATGTCCACGGCATCTTTTAAGTCGCTGACATAGTGCGGGTAGCGGCGTCGGATGTCGTGGATCAGGCCTCCGAAAGGGATCCCTGAGCGCTTCAATGGGTCCACCTCCTGGTCTCCCTCCTCCTCCTCCTCTGGACTCACCTCTAGGGGGTTTGTTACAGGCTCCGTTACATAAAGAAACTACGACTGATCGTCATAATAATAATAATACGACACCATAAACAACTATACAGGTCCGGACAGTAGACATTAAAGGCACAATCTGTACTGCAAATGCGAACACCACCTAAATCTAAAAGGTAAGAGGCGACACACAATCACTTCTGTGTTTGTCTTATGTGAATAAAATCCCATAAAATGATCAAAACCAACTCAAGTCTTGTGCGTGTATGTAAAGCTGTTGCAGTGTGTGCCATGGTCCTTCATTAGCACCAACACAGGCACTGTAGTTGAACTCATCACAGTTCCTGCTACCTTAAATACTCACGAGAGCAACAAAAATGTGTATTAATCCACGGCTGAAAATAGTCCCAACAAATGCACTATTTGCTCCTGTTTGAGTGATGTTTCATAAAAAACTACAGTGCCCAGCTGTTTCAGGAAATTACTGAGCATATATTTGTAAACTGCTTTTTTTATTTATTTTTTAAGATTTTAGTCGGAAGGCTTGGGGCTGACATAGTTGGAAATTTGGTAGTATTGATAGATTGGCTTATGATCTTTGGATAGTTCTTTTCATAAGGTTGACAATAAGATGAATATAGAATAATGTGCCTTTATGCCTCGCGATACAACCACTGGGATACAACCCCAGATTCTTGAGGAACACACAAGTTGAATGGTGTATCTATAAAAAACACTTACGTTTTTTATGTTATTATTTATATTTATGCATTAAATGTATAAGGTAAAAAATACTGATTGGACCTTTAAACAGGTGGATGGCAGCTTTAAAGTATCGATGATATTATTAAGAGTTTTAAGAGTTACCGTATGTTATTCCTGATAATATCCAACGGGGTGTCAAACTTATTTTTGAATAAAAAGGGTAATTATGAATTCAAAATATTTGAACTGATACATATTTTGGAAATATTACTCTAACCGATCTAACTAATAGATGAATTGAGTTTTGTTTACTGAGGTAATGGGATGTATTATTCGATTTGTAAAACTACAGTTTTTTGTTCAGTGGATTTGTGATGTTTCACATCTATGTTTTTAACATTGCAAATGCAGGGAATGGTCTGCACACGGTTTAAAGGAAGTCTGACTTTCGGCATCGAGCTGTGTTTGTGTTGCAAGACTAACACTGGTTGGCTAGTAATTGAGGATTTGGCTTGGCTCTCCTTGACAGAGTACCTTTGTTGTTCAGCTCCAATCCAGATGAGGAGTGGTGCCTCTTGAGCTCTCTTTCCTTCCTCTTGCGCAGCATCTGCTTCTGGAAGTCAGCCACTGTCTTCAGGAGGTCTTTGCCCTCCACGTCTGAGGGTGGAATAACGATGCTGCAGTCCAAGAATTCATTGATACCATTCAGGAGGTCCTGTCTGTCGTCAGCAAAGTAGGCCACCTCATGGAAGCTCTGCAACGAAATACAATCGACTGTCATCGCCACGATGAATTTCATGCAACACTAAGATGCAAAGGATTGTTTCATCAATTATTTTGAGGGGGATAATTAGCGGTTTTTCCTTTGGCATGTTTCCCCATTCTTCTCTTATTTTCTGGGCTGACCTAAAGATAAATGTTTGAGATGTCCACCAACCCACTGAATAACAGCACCTACAAACAAACCTGGACGAATATAACCACTTTTCCTTTTTTTTAAACCTTTTATGAGGCTTTCTTTTAAAGAACACAGATACAGCAAACAAAAACAAAAGTGATACATATGTGCCGACCGGACACAAAACGCACACTTAAAAAAGAAAAAAAGGAAAGTTAAACAATAAGTTTAACAATAATAATTTTTTTATAAATATAATAATATAATTACTGCTATATAAATTATAGTGGACACATGGGTAAGCCAATTTGACCAATTTTAATCAAATATATCACTTTGCGTTATTAGTTTGAATGTAATTCTCTCTATTATATATACATATATATATATTGTAAACTAAGTTGATCCACTCATTTATGGTTGGTATGTCTTTATTAAGCCATTTTCTATATAATCACTTTAAAGCTATATCAATTATACATCTCATTTATAATGTTAAGAGTGTATAAATGATACAATTAATCTGTTTTCTTTTTTTTTTTGTGACTCAATGTGATTGAAATGTGGTTTTACATCGTTGAAGTTTTATATCTACCTTGTCAGACATGAGAGTGGAGAAGGAGCGTCCAATCTCATGATAGTCCACGCTGGACTGACTGGGGCCGAGCAGGACGAAAATAAAGCGAACAGGGACGGGGACCTCCAGCACGGACTCCAGGAGGACTGCCTCATTCAGCCTGACAAAGGCCATGGCCGGCTGCTCCAGGAACTCAACGCAGCCTGACAGGAAAACGACAATAAATAGTTCAGTCATTTGAGATTTTTCACCTCTGTGTACAAGGGGGCTTTGGGCCTTTTTTTTTGGAAACAGAATATGTGTTTGTACTTCGGCTATTAGTGCGTTCATTCCCTGTTTATTCTCAAGTATCTCGACATCTTCTCCTCCTCGTTCACATCTTTTAGTCGTGCTAATTTGCTGTTAAGGCTCAATCAAGACATCCTGCAGCTTTACAGCAAAATCTTTCCAGGTCCTCAATGGGCGTAGCAAAGCAGCTGCAGGTGTTGACTTTACATTAACAGTGGCGCAGCACTACAAACTAAAGACACACACTTAAGTAAGACACGATTATGGTGTTGAACTGATGTAATTCAATTATTTCTGTATTTGAGGCCAGGCGTAATGGAGAATTTACAACAAGCAGTTTGTAGAAACAGAAGAAAAGAAAAGACATTCCTCTCACTAATCTACTTTGTCAAAAGTCACGGAGCTCACCAACTAAAACAATGACAGCCTCGGCATCTTTGGGAATCTTGGCGAGGAGTTTCATGGATCTGGCTGCAGCTGGATGGCTCTCGGGAGGCAAAGGGTGGAGAGATTTCTTGGAGGAAGAACAGAACGGAGATTATCCACATTGTTGCTCTGAACATACGTGATGTGACACCGTAACATGGCGTGGGACCAATAATGTGGGAATGGCTATGTATGTGTGGATAATAATATTCTCATGGTCCCGCAGAATTCATTTTAAACCCACACAACTAGACGACTGGTTCTTTATGTTTGAACAAAATGTTTTTAATAGGCTGTTTTAAATTTGCCAACATTTTAAGCCGCGGGGACCATTAAGTTTTCACAGTTAATGCATCAAGAAGCTTTAACTAGAAGCACCTGTAAGCCGACTAAGAACATAATTCAATACATGTGGTACGGGGAGGCGTGCTTGCTCCGACTTCAAGAACTACCTACATGACTTCTGACCTCATGGAGGGGTGGTTCAAAGAACAATGCGAGAGCCACGGGCCTCACATCTAGAATTTAGTGTAATCACGCTTAAACGTATGCTTACTTCTGACTCTTAGAACTTAATGCAAACCATAAACTAGAACAAGACAGCTCAACTGGGCTTTTATCTCCGTCCATTTAGATAGCTGAGCTCAATTATCCATGGGGATTCTTGTCAAAACGAGTTAATCGCTTACTTTGTTGAATCATGGTTACTGATTTGTGCCTGCGCTGTTTCAGCTCTGTCGACGTCCAGCATCAGCTAGATCTCATACCTCTGTCACAAGCTTCTCGAAGTGACACAAAGAGTAAAGGTGTGAAGAATAATGACGACTGAAGAAGAATGAAGGACAAATGGGAAACTTACAAAGAGGCTGACGAACACGTCTTGCTTTGGGTCGTATACCGGTCCCTTGTTATCCTGGTGCTCATCCTGCTCTTCAGTCACCAGCGGCAGATTGGTGTCCGGGACATTGTTGTGATTGAAGCTGCCATGAAGACTGCTGGATGACTGGTGGCGGTGAAAGCGATGTTTCATATCACTCGGATGGCTGTGGAAGGGGAAATAAACGTGAGAAAGAGCTGAGGGCTAACAGCAGCATGCTGAAACCGTATGCTCACACAGTGGCTAGGTAACACGCTGATGTTTAGCGATGCTTACCAGGGTCACCATCTTCGTTTTAGTGTGTTCACATGCTAACATTTGCTTATTAGCACTTGGCACAAAGCACAGCTGATGCCATTCGTTTTATCAAGCAAAGTAGGATAAGTACATGTTAAAATGCTAACCTGACAGTGGCGCTAGCAGAAGAGTCAGGGGATCACCAAAGAAATTAGGAAATAACCTCTTGGAACCATGATTATCCGCACAAAGTTGTGCCCCAATCCATCCAGTTGATAAAAGGTTCCTCACTGTTCACACAAAAAGTTAGTCAGGGCTGTGTTAAAGCGACCTCCCTGTAAACATCCGGATTCAGGATAATGTGCGAGAGTCATACAAATCAAGTTGGGATTTAATCATAATGTTTTTTTAATAATGAGGTCCCCGAATATCTACTTTAATCGCTTCAGAGTCACAACTATTCAACAAGAGGCAGTTTAACAGATTTAATCCTTTTTAGATATACGTAAGAGTTCAATGGGCAAAAATATATTTTTTTTATACACGGCAACAATTGAAAGAAATACACGTGCAGTATCTCTGGAACTCATTGAAGCAGAGAGACATTTTTTAGCAGGCTATGAAGAAATGGCTAACAAATAGTTTCTCAGATTATGGACCCTGCACAGATGAACTCCGTCTTGTCCAATTAGATTGTTTCTTTTATGTGATTCAACGGATATTGTATTTGCACCTGTCGGTCTTGCCAGACTTGGCATCTTACCCCAAGTCAGCCTTGCAGACTTAACTTCAGATTCAGTCAATATAAAGCAAGACACAAATCATGCTAGCACTGTGGTGGAAGGCCTGACAGGTGCTTCTACAGCAGATTGACAGGGGGTAGTATTACAACGTTCAGATTTATTTTCCTTTATAGATATATCAATACATGCTCAATACAGTATGTTTGACAAATTGTTCTGAACACAAGGTCCACTCAAGATTGTAAGTCCTCTCACGGCCTTTATCAGCAAATGTAATGAAACCTCAACACAAATGTTTATCTACTTGTTATCTATCCAGCCTGAGGATGGATTAATTCATGATTATAAAATTATACAAAATGAAAATTGTGCAGTTTTTGTTCAGCTTTTGTTTAAAAAAAGAATAAGAACAATGCTTATCATTATTATCACGTATTTTAATTAAGAGGGCTGCAGGATCATTTGAATTCTCGAGATGACAAGCACAGCTGTGATTCTTGTTCACCTAATCTGTCTTGAAGAGCATTACCTCATGCAGTTGCACAGCAGCTCATAAATTTAGAAAAGCCATCCGCAAAATCCTTCCAAATCTAAACCACCTTTCAATGCAATCTAATAATATATCTCTTACGAGAAAATCTAAGTTGACACATTCATTTTTTGTCAAAACGTGATATTCGCATTAGAACATCAATAAAATAGCTGGAGACTGATCTGTGTAGCACGTTTCTCTCCCTCTTACAGAGAAGCATTTAGTGTGTCACACCAGCCAGGATTTTTTTTAACACTGCTTCATTACATCACTGCTCAGTCCAACGGTGACATCACCTCATTAGGCCCTCACGGTCCAATAAGACGGCGGCCAAATTGGACGCGACAGCACCCCGAGACAAAAGAACGAGGTGTGACGCTGAAGTGAATTGTGCTCGAGACGTTTCCAGAGGATCTTTAAAGCGGTCCGAGGGAGCGATGAGCTGCATTTTAGCAGCACCTCAATGTGTTGCTTTCCACGCCATAAATCTGATATCTGGTGATGACTCTAATGACAGTGTTCTCTTCTCGCCTGAGGAAGCAGCCAGTGACATGCTGAGACTTTTTGTGGAAAGGCTGTAAAAGACGGAATAAACGCATGATGGTCTGAAGCTGAGAATGCCCGCTGGCCAGCTTATTTTGTGTGAATCTGTTGTTACGCTTTGACTGAAAAAAAATCCATCAGTTGGGTTTTAGTGAAACAACACATTTCTCAACCACAGTGTTAGAAATATCTAATTATTTGCATTGTAAATGCAATATATCTGTTAATGATCAAACCCAAGCTTGTACCATTCTGGTTCAACAGAGGGGGAGCCAGACAGAGAATGCTGGACCAGTGGCCTAGTAGAGTACAGAAACACAAGGATAAGATGAGTTCCTTGGAAAACTAAAACAGGTATGAGTAAATGTTTATCGTTGACCTTGGCAACAGCAGTTGTCAAAACAATCTCCATCTCATTTCATAGCTGTTCTGGAGCTTTCAGCTGTATGACTCCATAAAAGTTGAGTTGAAAAATGGACACCTACAATGTTATGGCAACTGCTCCAAAACAGCTAAGAAATAATGATATAAATAAGAAATAAATGTATTATTTATTATTATTAATATCTATATAAAGTTTATCCTATAGTTACAGTGATGGTTGACCGGCCTATCAAAGGACACACTGAGGCTGGGTTGCACCAACAAGGATTCATTTAAGTAGTTCAAATCAGAGTTTAGCAAAACTTTAAACTTTAAAATGAGTAAATCCAGAATTAAAATAAAGCTGAGCTCTGTTGCACAGCTAAAAAAGGAATCTCCGTTTAGTAAATCCAAGTTTATTCATGCAAACCAAAATCAAATTGAGTTTAATCAATATGGAGTCACCCAAATTCATTGGGGGCAACCATTTAGAAAAGGTAATCCCCCTCAAGTTTAAGGTTTAAACTTAATATTGGATCACATTTTAAAGTAATAGTGCAACAGAATTGATTTGATTCTAGGTTTAGATAAACAACTAAACTGATGTATAAAGAGAGGTTTGAATTGAAAAAATTTGGTGCAACATAATTTAAAGTTAAAATCATAATTTAATCAGGTTTAAAAATGAATCCTTGTTGGTGCAACCCAGCCTCAATGTAATGTAAATGATAGGTTTCTAATTACCATTAGATGCACAAAAGCATTTAAAGTGACACAAAATACACACTGGGGTATGAGGGAGTATCACAACAACATCTGTATTTGTCATGGCTTAACCTTCCTCTACTAATTCAATTTGACAGCCGACACTTAATTCACTTGTTTTTTTTGGTTATGTAACTGTGAAAAATCTATAATGTGTACTACGTGCACTATTTCATTGATATTTGTTGGGTCAGTTTAGCTGGCATGTCAATGCAAGTGCCAATCAATAAGTGGGAAGCATTTGAGAGAGCTATAGAGCGAAGATGACATGCCACGTGGACGTTATATTTAGCAGTGTGCGGGATGTGATGTAACTATCCCCTCTGGGGTTTTGTGAGCACTTGTTTTGAAAAATGGTCAGCAGAGAGAATGTGCGTCTTGTAGGTTTTCCAGTGAGAAAGTGCTGGTTAATAATTCCTTTTTGAATTGAGATCCTGACAGGTAAAACAAGTTTTGGTTACCCATGATAACCAGTCCCTATCCAAATCTACTCCTATACACTTCTGCTGGTCTAACAATATCACACCCAATCATTTTGAACAACATCATCGAACTTGATACCAACAGTGGCTGAGTGGGCGAGCTGGAAAAAACCTGCTCATGCAGTAAACCGCAAAGCACCAAAAACCTCAAAGGCTAAAATAACAACTGACCTGTCGGCGAGAAACAGTAAACCTTTGGAATGAAGTCAACCAAATAGCTTTATGTTTAGTCAGTTTGCTTTCATCCGAAATCCTGGGTTTTAAGTCTGTCTCATCTCAAACCAAACACTTTAGACACATCATGAGCCTGGATTCATGAAAAGTATCACACTTGTTAGAAAAGCTGGTTTTATGCTATTTAAATGTTTTTATAAAGCCACTATCACTGTGTTTTTCATTCTTGGTGTGTACACTATGATGCGTTCAAGCTCTATCCAGTAAAAATTAGAATTGGACGAAGGTCAATTATAACATTATCATGATGTGTTCAATTGTAATCTTGTAAAATGTAGTTGAACTTGAATAAATACAGAATTTTCTGAGGAGATGTCTTCACAGCAATATAAAATATATATTAGAGAGGGAATTATGACCTGTTTAATTTCCTAACACTAGCTCTAAGCATATTATAATAAATAATTAAAACTGCTTATGCCAATTTTGAATTGTGTGTTTTTATGCAAATGACAACTATAGATGACATAACACAGTCAAAGGATAACATTTAGAGTTTGTGGCGGCTTACATCGACTTGGGGATGGTTGAAATAATTTTCCGTGACAGTTCCGGTACATGGTAGAAAAAGGTAAGTCTGGAGCCTTGGATGAGGGGGCCCAATTTGGAAAATGTTGTCCCTCTGTTTATCATTTCTAATGGCTGGCCTGGTTACAAGCATCAGACTGAAACACCCACTCTTTTGTGTATGAAATAGAAGTAAGTCCAAAGGAGAACTCAAAGACCTTAAAAAAAAGATCAAAGGGCCAGGGGTTGCTCACACGATGGAGAATCAAACTTTTAATCCGAAGGCTTTAAATCTCAGTGCAGCTATAGCACAGGCTTAACATTTGCAACTTTAGTCAACCCCGGGGAAGTACACCGGATGATGAGCCAAGTGTTGTTAAATGTCACAATTTGGAAATTCCCTTTGCAGTTTCCCTGCAAGAGTTTGCCTTTTTGTAACAACCTCCACTGCAGGATGATGATTATTGAGGAGGAGGAGGAGGAGGAGGAAGAGTGCTAGGATTTCATTTTTCATGCTGCCATACCTACAACCCATCATCAAAATGTAAACAAAGCTGTATCCACACTACCACACATTGACATGTCTGTTCATACACGGATGAAGAAACAACTGAAGACACTTAACTTTGGTATGAAATGGAATGAAATCAAGATCTGTTGCCGTGGCTACTAATACCACAGACCAAAACTGCATGTAGTAGTTCCAGTTTAGGCTTCAAGATCAAACATATAGGAAAGCGCTCATAATTCAACAAGTGAGTGAAACATGATGTGCCCACATTAAAGTGGCAAGTACTTAAATGATAAAGTGTGCTTATTTAATATTAAAGGAACAATCTCTAAGATTTTCATTTAAATAATTGTCTGTTAAGTCACTATCTAACTGATGAAGGTTTTGTTGCATTCTGGGACTTTAAGTATTAAACCATATTTACTGTTACGGTAAATAGGGTGTCGGACTGAAATCTTATGGGTTGACAATTTGATATCTAAGTAAATCTTAGTAAGTCATAAATATAAAGTTAAAAAGTCTAAAACATCTCCTCAAACAGCTGGGCAGAATAGTTTTTTAGCAAAAGTAACTCAAACAACTGTAAAAAGAGCATTTCTTGAGGACTATTTTCAGCGGCGGATTAATACACATTTAGTGCTTTAGTGAGTATTTTCAGAAGCAGTATTTATGGGATCAAGTTAAATAAAACTACAGTATGTTTGTGTGTTCAGGGTCACCCAGTGCTACAGTATGGCTCATTGATGTGTTTTTAATAGTTTTTAACTATTACACACATTAATTGTTAGTAAGATACATTCATTCTTCGTTTTTTGGTTTTGTAGGTAATTAGAAACATATAGAATATTTTTCAGAACTCCAGTAGTTGCCAGTATTATTTATAAATAATATACATATTAAAGGTGCTGCAATTATTTTACGGCATTCCTGAATGGATCAGTGTAGCCTCTTTAACATACTCATCTTCCATCAGTGGAGTCCTGCAGAGCCTAATCCCTGCACATAGACCTTCATCAATTCTCTCCACGACTTTGTACTTATGCATTTTACACTCCTGCAATACTTCCTAAATAGTCTGTGAATCCGAGTGTAAGTCAGAGAGAGACTGACTAATAATAAGTCAGCCTGAGGTACTGTAAAATATTTGTTTTACCAACTCTGAATGAAAACAAATGTTCTCTTTGAGAAGTATTTCTTCAAAGTGAGTGTTAGCCCGGGTTCTGACCTGTGTTTGAGAAGCAGAGCCCGGAGAACACTGGGTCTGTCCTCAGCTCTGATCTGATCAGAGATGATCATTGTCTCCACCACCAGATGGGCGATGCCGGGCAGAGAGTTCTGCTCGAGGTCCAAAAGGATGGCACCTAGGGAAGGAAGGTACAGGGAGATAAGGAGCCAAACTGGCTGTTAATACCAGATCGTTTAACCCGTTTTTACTAAAGCCCTGAGAGGCAAGTGAGAAAAAACAAATTCTGGGGAGCCGTTTTCTAAGTCTGATCTAAATTGTTTTTCTCTCCTGTGTTCATGACTTCATTTTTTTCCTCATCTGTGAAACAGGTGGGTAGAACATCTTTTTTGCCAGGATAACTTATCTAACTTTTTTTAATTTTTTTTACCTGGCAAAACCTTTTCCCACATGGTTCAAAGATGAAAACAAAAAACAATTAAGGAACTTAGGAAAGATTATCCTGACAAAACCTTTTTTTTCTCACCTGTTCTTACGTCATAAACACAGGAGAGAAAAACTATTGAGATCAGACTTAGAAAATAGCACACCAGAATAAAAAAAATGTTCTCACTTCCGTAGTATCCACATCTAGTACTTTAGTGCTTGACTAAATGTAAACAGTCTACATTATTATTTGAGAAAATTAGCCTAAAACACACTCGATGAGTTTTGCTTCATGTTTTTACTTCGGCTGCTCATGGAACCATTAAACCATTAGACTGTTGCAGTGAACATCTGCCTTGCTATACGCATGCAGGAGCTGTTTACCGTGTGTGATTGTGCGGCGAAGCTCCAGCAAGCTGCGGAAAGAGAGCGAGGCCACATGAGGTTTTCCCCAGCGGTCCGTCTCCTCCTCCACATCCTCCTCAAACTTGATCCAGCGGGCTCGCTCCTTCCAGCGCATTTCATGGTCCTTCTCCACTATCAGCTCGTTCAGCTCCACAAACAACTGAAGAGGAAGAAGAGCGGACGTGTAAGCATTAAAAGCTGTGAAGATTTCACCTCTCACTTTGATCTTCTACAGTGAAACTACGTGTAATGGGGCTAGCACCTATGTGCACGATTTTACTTTGGAAAACACCAGCACAACCACAGTTTGGCTGTTCCTTTCTCGGATAGTTTTTTTTAAACGAAACAAGACTTGGACGTGGTTTGGATC
>CALSCE010010700.1:3154671-3213139 GCA_943593645.1 Bovichtus variegatus
GCTGCAAACCTCATGGGTTTTCTTATCTGCGGCTCTCTTCTTCTTCTTCAGGCTGCTTAGTGGCGTGGAACTGTTGCTGGCTCGGGACACCAGACATCGTGACGACTTCTTCACCAGGTGCCGTCTCACCCCGGGGTTGTCCTCAAATCTGTGACCTGAACAGCCACAAGTTTGTTTTTTTTGTAAGTCAAAATACAAAAAGTCAACATTGAAACCAAACAAACGAGATGTCATTCTGTAGCCTGAAATGCTCTTTTAAGGACTGTGAACAAATACAAAATCCTTTCTTACTCGGAACATGTGTTGCACGCTGGAAAAATCAGAAATCTAATTTGTACGTCTGTTTACGTTTCCAGCTGACAGAAAAAAACCTCCAATAACAGAAGGCAACAGCTCCATGGGTGAGTGATCATCTACGTATGCCATGGGAAACTGTTACAGAGGAGAACATTTTGCCCTCAGACATTTGTCAGTTCAAAAACACTAATTTCATTTTCAATTTCCTTCATCCGCAAATCATACGTTATTGAATTTAGCGTAATGAGGAGGTGCTTTCATTACAGGGAAGACCTGGTGATCATTTGCCATGTAAAAAGAGTGGGAAGCTTGTGAGGTCACTTAATTTGGATAAATGAACTGGGAAATAAAAAGTAAAAAGCTAACCACCTGTGTGGAAATGAGTTTAGAGAGCGGTAAAGGATTTCCTACATGATTTGGGGTAGTGATTATAATTTGGCAAAAATGTGACGACGCCCACAATGTGTTTTTCTACAGAAATGGTCAAATAGTAGGTATCTGGTGACATTTAGGGATAACATTTGGGATGGTTAAAGGAAAATAGCAGTTGAAGTATTTACATTTCTGTCAGCTATTTTCCAAAGTATACCCTGAGTGTTTAGATTGATTTTCCACTTTCCATGCATCAATGAGGGATTATGGTAATGGCTTTTATAGGGTTACGTTTTGACATGGGGTTAGTGTGTCTCACGTCACGGTAAAGATCTGGGGGGGCAGTTTATAAACGTACATTTGCATTCAGGAACCAACGGCTGAATATAATTCCTTAATAAATAAACACGGCCTTTTTACATTTTCTACACAAGCAGATGGAGGTAACCAAAGTGGAGGTGAGAGAGAGAGAGAGTGTGTGTGTGTTTGTGTGTGCGTAAAACTGCAGTAAGTGTTCCATTCTGCTGCGTCATGCCTTTCTCAGGGAAACAGAGAGAAATGGAAATCAAGGTGAAGTCTGTGTTTCATCTTGTAGAGTCTCCCAAGGGAAAAGCTCTGAAGGCTGCCCTTATATGAACTGCTCCAGCTGATTTGGATGAGCTGGTGTTCTCCCCATAGGGCAGGGGACAAATAACTCTGGAGTCTGCAGTCTGGGTGTTTCCCCCCTCCTCTGACCTGAGCTAAGGCCTTTAATCTTAAGAAACCCATGCCAAAAATAACAACATGGTTCAACCATAAGTGTAAGCAAGTGGGAGGATTATTACTTTCGTTGTTATAATCCAACACCACATAAAACGTTTGAATCTCCGAGGAGTTTCCTGCGGTATCAACAGCTTTGAACAATTTAGATCAGCAGCCAAAAGTATGCCATGCACACATTAGGCAGTATCCACATGCACTAGCTCCAAAATGCACACTTAAATAAATGTAAATACAAATGCGAAGCACTACAAGGAAAGAAACCACCTCCCTTATATTTACAGGTATTGAGAGAGTAATTACTAACTCTAGTAGATGTGCACATATCATAAAGCAGGTGACCTTGTTTGTAGGTAAGGTCGAGGCTCTTAAACCCCTCCTGGCACATCCTAATTCCCCTGCCTTATTAGGACGAATGTATTTTATATAGACTCTGTATTCAGTATTTAACTCCTCCTTCTTTTGTAATATATCATATATGTATTTTGTAAAGTACCCTCTTTCTTCGAATGCATTTTCTTTTTCACGAATATTTGGTATTTCTCTTATTATAATATCTTTATATACTTTGCACTCTATGATAGTTATGATGTCTTATGTAAATGTAGATACGCGATCTACTCTGTTGTATCTGAGATGGAAATGTAATATATATATATTATTCTTTTAAGTGCATTCGTATTGGGGAACGTGAACCTGTTGGATTCTCCGCTAATCAGCACTTTATTATTTAAAGACACACCTATAGTTAAACAATCACTAACTAATGAAACAACATGCAAAAATGCGTGGCGCGCTCCTTCTTGTTTTTCATGCAATCTGTTAATAAAATAGCGTCTATCCTGTCTTATCCCCGCTGGAACTTTAATTTATTTTGTTTACTCTGCACCCTTTGGCTTTTCTCTGTGACGGGACTTAACACGGGCAACATGAGCATCCGCATGACTGGTGCTGACTGTTCACTTGGGTCAATGATAATACACACATGTTCTGATTTTGAGGAAAAACAACTATCCCTGCGTAACAAACCATCTTATTTTGATAATACTGATCTATGTGCATTTGAGAAATCAAACAAACCCCAAGAATGACCAAATCCTTCAATATCAAAAAATCACAAGGCAATTTATTTGCTTGCCAGGTACCAATTTGCCTTAATATTAGATTAATTTTTTCTTTGTGCTCTTGGCCTGAGTAAAATCCAATCGTTATACAAATCTAATTTGCAACACATCTGTAATCAGATAATCTAAAATCTAGCTCGGGCTTTGATCTGGCTTTCTAAAAATGAAAAAGACAGCCAGTTCAGACATTATGTCATGAACCTTTGAATTCAAGGGGTAGTGCTTAAAAGGAAGGTCTCCATATAAGAAGTTGAATTAGATATCTCAATAGAAAGCATTGATGCTGAATATGTACATGGAATATACAGTACATGTGCACACAATCTTACTAGCATAACTGTCCCTGAGGGTTTTGGAAGCTGCAGATAATATGCTCTGTCAATGTGCATCTGCCTCTGTTCCTTATTACAAAGTCATTATGATTCAAAGCTTTGCCAAAACCTTTGAACTGTCGTAAGAGTGTTTGCAACCTGTTTTAAATTTCTAAGATCGATATAGTTAACATTCATGGGAAGTGTAATTTACTGCTGAACATGGCGCAGGGGTCAAAGATTCAGGTGTGTTGTGTTTGTAACAAGCAGCTAGCCTGAAGCAGAGATGAGGTCTGGTAAGCTCACTTCTTTCTAACTCCACCTCTTCAGATATTTATTTTTCAAACTTGTGGTTTTCAGACCAAACTGACAAGGTCGACAACTTATTACTTTTTGCTCAGCTCCATCTGGAGACACTTAAGGCTTTATACAACTTCTTTCTAGCCTGGTCTCCTTAAAGTTATGTTCCAATACAACAAATACGCATTGTCAAATATCTTTTCGACATATCACAAATACATTTCTAGTCAAAGTCAACGGAAGTCAACGTTAAGGGGAGGTTGGGGCAAATGGATGGGTCAAACAAACACGGAACACCCAAGAGTCCAATTTAACACTGATGACTTTTAAAATGTACGCACGTAAGTTAAATTACGTAACGTACTTAACTGTACTGTAGAGTAGCTGAAATAACGTAACAAACTCATTTATATCGAGGGTTTTACTAAACCTAACCAAGTCGTTTTGATGCTGAAACATAACAAGGTAGTGTTTTTTCAAAATGATAACCACGTATTTGGAATGACAACTGTAATCCGGGAGAAAATAAGTTTCCCCTCGAAATGGAATTTTGAAGGAGACAACGTTGCTTTTTCAAAAATGCAGTAGTAAATGTGTAAGATCTGTTGAGTTATCCTTTGATACTAGCAGTCAAGGTTTTTAAAAAGAGTAATGCTTGGCCTCAATTCTCCCGTTCTTACTCCGGCCATTATTTTACTGGTGGTGAAACAAAGTCATAAAGGGTTGTGGCTTCCAAGCCAACAGACACCCAAAGCGGGTCATAGCTATAGAATAATTGCACATGGCTTGCTCTAGATAAACGAGATTAAAAGTATACAGTTACACTAGCAAATAGAAATACAATGTTAACATGCACCATCTTAGTTTAGCACGTTAGGACCAAGCCTCAAGGAAGTGTGCCGGGCTTTGAAGCCAAATTGTCCTAGTGGCCGAACTGTGGAATTACAACTTCTGTGTCAGTCACGTGATGCCATTGCCATGGGGTCAACAAGCGTACATTTCATCATTAGGTCCTAAAAGTTGTTCATGTGACTAGACAGAGTGGCTGGTATGCGGGGACACCACAGTCGTTATGATTCATCCTCTGGAGATCATGTCTATTCAAAATTCAATCCATGCAATTATTTGTTGAAATATTTCAGTTGGGCCCGACCGACATTGCCATCGCTTTAGCCCCTGAAAATATATTTACAATCTATACAAGTGGTAACGCTATTTTCGAAAATGGATTTGAACGAGTCAAAGACGGTGACCCAGGCTCAGTGCCCTGTTTAAATTTACATTACAATTGCATTTTGCAGGTAGTTATCAAGAGCAACTAATATTACTGCTCAGAATTCAGACAATACCATCAGTCATGTCAACTAGTAAAGTCATAGTTCCTACCCAACGTACCCAGTGGGTGCTAGCTGTTTCAGCTACAATTGAACTATTTGTGATTATAAATGTGCTAAGGTGTTGCAGGCTGATCACCTTAATTTACTTTGCATATGCTTGAACCCAGCTGCATCACAGGACTAATGTGCCATGTTCAGGACAGGGATACAAAAATATCGGAACAACACATTGCTGGTCAATGAAATGTCCTTCCGCTCTCGCTGTGGCTCTCCCCAAAGCCAAATGTGTGCCACTGGATCAATGAGAAAGCAGGAAACAGCGGTAGTCGAGCACCGTGTCAATACTTTGGACATCTATGTTCTGTGTGCGGGCATGAATGAGCCTTATATTGCCGGTAATTAAGCAAGCGGCATGCTACATAATCAATGGAAACAAGTGAGCTGCCGTCCATTGATCATGTTAACCACGTAAAATTTGAATGAAATCCTTGTGAATTTCTCACTGTCTTATGATTGCATCAGATCTTCCTTCAATGGAAGCTTGACTTTAACTTTCACTTCTCTCAAATGTAAATGATTTTAAAGCTCTTCATTGAATGGACAGAAATGTAATGCTGCCCAGCAGGAGTATAGGTGGATCTCTACGCACGACTTACGGAGAGGCTCGACCGGAGACCCCAGTTGAGTGTGGATTGACTCAAGCAAGTCATAGTCATCAAAATCCAAAACAAACTCTTCAAGGTCCCCTTCCACGTTGGCCAATGAGCTGTGATGCTCACGTTGGAGCAGCTTCGGGGTGCCAAAGCCTTTTTGGACACTGCACCGACGTTCTGGTCCCTGGTGGTCAGCGGCACACTTCTTATCAGCTGTCCCATGCCCCTGTTTCTCCTTTCCCTCAGTGTCTGTCATCTCCACGGCCGGTACCTCCTCCTATCCTCCTCTCTCCTAGTTGACACACTGCTCATCCAGGGTTTCCAACTCTTTAACGCCGTCGCTCGCACTGGGTCGCTATTTTGATGAGCCTGGGTCTCTTTAGCGACCACTAGCCTACCTCTGTTGTATTGCTCTGGTTGAGCAAAAATAACCTGGGTGTAAACTTTGCAAACCAGCTTAAAAATCGGATGTTTCCCCTCAGGCAGCCAGGAAAAAAATCGTTTGTGCGTTGGGAGTCGAACTTCGGGAAAAAGAAACTTCAATGAAGCAAAAAAACAAGCAGAAAAAAAAGAAAACCTTAAATCCAAACAAAATGCAAAGTTGGCGCTACACCCTCAGGCAGAAGCCCCCCTGCTGTATCCACGATGAGTTGCATAAATGGTAGCAACATTCACTTTAGCTGCAACTCCAAAAGGAAGTATTGATGAGGGATGGTCTACTTTGTGAGACTGAATAGTAGTACCGCCCTTTTTTAATGACTAATAATGTCCCCTGCCCATTGATCTTGGGGGCTGTTGGAAAACCAACATTAAGTGGATCAGAGCAGAAGAGTTGAGGTCTTTCCTTTCCATAGTGTCGCCATCACTTTCCAACCATGTGATGCGCACGTGGGGCAAATTCCAAAGGTTGGCGTCTCCACCCGAATTGCATTAAACTGAAAAAGCTAGCGAGGAACCTAAATGATGGGAATAAAACAATTATCTTAGGGATATATCATGGTACTAATCATCAGAGCAAGGTGCACCTTTCCTGTCCCTGGGTGCTTCAAGACAGCTTATAAAACTGCTAAAAAGTTTTTTAAAAAATCAGAGGCTTGAATTTGTGGAAAATATCTGATTGAGATTTTTTGTCAATTTAAATTCAAATTATGCAAATTTTATATACAGTATTATTACTTCCACCAAATAGGTTATTTTTTGGGATGGGTTTGTTGGTTGGTTTGCTGTTGGTTTGGCAGCTAGATAACGGAAAAGCTACCCGCCTGATTTTCATTAAATTCCATAAATGGAAGGAGTGGGTCCAAATCCCGGGGCGGATACACCCATTATTTTTCACTTATGGTAACAGCACTGGCAGAGGTCTGCGCTCTCCGAGTGCTCTTCTAGCATCATATGATAATTTACTATACATTATACCCCGGACCAACTGGTGGTCTCCAAAGCAGTAGATTTCCACCAAGCATCACTTCAAGCATATCAAGAAATTATGAAATGAGGCAGCTGTTTGTTACCAGCTCTGTCAGGGCGCACATGACGTGATACTGTGTATGCCGCTCTGCTGGACCCTCTCACATGAGACAGGCTGAGCTCCGTCTGCAGTGTAATGCCGTACACCACAACACGCCATAGCATTACATTAAATGACATCGGAATCCGAAATTCATTCTCGCTTGCCCACACGGACATGTTTTCTGCTTCCCTTTCTCTTTTACTCCGTTTCTTCTTTCTTTCTCTCTTTTCCTTTTCGGAAAGTCAGTAAAATGATGTTCACGCGTCAATATTACTCAACTCATTTCCATCCCTAACAAAGGTGCCATCTTATATCTCCATCTCATATCACTACTCTCAACTGCTAAAAGAGCAAACTGCCAATGATGTGATGCCCTCAGCAGGATTGTTTACGAAGAGAATCTCCAACTCCGTAGGCCGTCTCCTCAGCTAAATCATATACTCTACTTTTCCAACATCCTCACAATACATAGTGTTGTTTCTCTCTTAAAATATACATCTTTGACTGAGACAGTTTAAAGGTTCAATGTGATTCCGTAAACAGGGGGCAGTATGTCACCTCTACTACTGCGCGGCCATACAATCTAAATTCATCAATCATCAAAACCATCAGTTATATTGTTATATTGCAATTGTATACTACAGCTATACATCTCTCTCTTCTAGTGTTGACATATTTACTGTGTATGTTTTACTCCTGTGTAAGCCTGTCTGCTGTCTATCTGTCTGTATGTCTGTCTGTCTGTTCATTACATTACATTACTGTTCATTTAGCAGACGCTTTTGTCCAAAGTCAACAATCATCACAAACAATCATGAGGGTAAGTATAGGTATAATCATATAAGTGTTGAACAATAGCTTCAAATAAGCCAAACCAAAGACCAGTCATTAGATCAGAGTGCTGAAACTCTGAGAGTCGGTCTACATAACACTGCTGTTTTATAATCTCCACGTGGGGCTTAGATATATGTGTGTTTACTGTGGCACTGGGGGGGTTACGGTCTGTGTCCGGCGCTAGTCAGTTAGCATGCTAACGTCAGTAGATATCTCTGCAGCACAACACACAGACGTCTTTGACACAACGTCAACACTGTTTCCTCTTCACACTCTGTTGATAACGTTAGTTCATTGTTTTAACGTTTTCATTTTTAATTCTTATCTTACCCATTCAACCTTTGAGGACTGAGACGGCAGGCGGGGAGCACACTGATGACGTGATTCTGACGTTTGACTAACTTCTTCACCCACAGTTCATAATAAGACTAAGACCAACCTCACCTTCCGAACTGTGAGTGCAACTGAAGATGACAGACATGCAGCAGTGATGTACACGTCCTGTCCATGTGAAGCATCACTCCCTACAAATCCGATAGCTGGTTTTCTGTGACTCCGGGTGCCCCTGCCCCATTTGCTGTTTCCAGGTTCCTGAGCAGTCAATGATTACTCTGCTCTGGTAAAGCAGGAAAGGCCAGGGGCAGGGTCGCTGCTGAAGGGGAATCGACTGCAGCCTCTGTAAAAATCAATGCCCTGGACGCTGGGAGAGAGAATTTTTCTCTGGCAGCACAAGCTTTTTCCTCCCCATCTCTCCTTTCGTTTATTTTCCTCTTCCTATCTTCTACCATGCTCAGGAAGTTCCCTGGATACATCAGAGATGTGGCACCTTTTCTATATCTGTCTACTTCTGTAAATGTGATCATGTACAGAAATCATGAATAGATACTGTACATTTCTCCGTCTTCCATGCTTTGTGTTATTTAGTGGGAAGCTTATTTCGAAGTGCATGTGGGGGCCAGGAGCTGTGTGGGTTGGTATCATGAGACAGAATGTGTGGGACGCCCATGGTGGAGCCAAGTTACAGGCAGCAGTGAGAAAACGTGCCAATAGTCAGCAGCACCAGTGCAGCAAAGGAGTTGATACATGTTGCAACAGGCTTCGACAGGTTGACCACTCTTTCAAATAATAACCATTAATAACAAGCCAATATTACTGTTTCAATATTGTTGACATAAAACAGGCTATAGGGTAAACCTATTTTAGATTACACACTTCTTATCATAACCCAGAAAAGGGACAATTTGTAGAGAATTGGTCGCAGTTTTTTTCTGAATTTGACAATTTATAGAAAAACTGATGAACTACTTTTATTGGAAAAATACTGTCTGTGTTATATAATGTACAGTGTGCACAAAACACATAGGCAGCATTTAAAAGTCGGTATTTATAATATAGGTTTCATAAATTAAATAAAGCTGTTAATACTAGCTTAAGTGACTTTCCTGTTTTGGAGACTCACAAAAAAGAGCTGCAAACCAAAGAGCAGCAGCTGCTGAGTCATAATCAGTCATGGAAGAATAAAACAAAATATGTAAATGTGTGTGTGTGTGTGTGCGCGTGTGTGTGTGTGTGTGTGGAAGAAAAAGCCATGGGGTGATCTAATATTATATTATAATATTATTATATTTCTTAATGCATACCCAGAAGTCATTGACTGATATTTAAAAAGAAAAAATGTTTGAATTGTAACATTCAAAAGAGCCAGAATTGCTTCGAACTGTTCATGTGTAGTATAGGCAGATGTAATATTTTCTTCTGCCAGAAGAGGGTGCTGAACGCTTGCACGGCACAATTATGAAAAACAATTATGAATCCAGCCTTAAAACCAAAATACAATATTCTGAGAGAGACTGTGACATGTTGTTACTATGAC
Organism: Bovichtus variegatus; assembly: GCA_943593645.1. NCBI lineage: Eukaryota > Metazoa > Chordata > Actinopteri > Perciformes > Bovichtidae > Bovichtus > Bovichtus variegatus. The sequence goes on from CALSCE010010700.1 coordinate 3,164,042, forward strand.
AGTAAAATAGGCCTCTAACTAAACATTGATATTGTAAATCAAAGCAGCAGGAGTCTCCCACAAGAAAACAGAAAAGGAATCATCAAGACAAGGGTGTCCAGCTCTCTGTCAGGTAAAATGGATGCTGACAATGTGTTTTATTTGCTGTCCGTGGAGAAGGGAGATGCACAGAGCCAAGAGTCTGAAGTCGTATCCATTTATGTTCAGATCTGAGTGCTGATGCAACAAAAATTGGCAGTTTCTTTCTTTTTTTGTGATAAAAGATATTTTTTAAATCCTACGTTTTTTACTATTCCTCTCTGATAGTCATTAACTCATTTATCTACTCAAATACATACAGTCCGAACCTCCATTCTCCAATACTGATATCCCTCTGGCATTTACCTATAGCGTTTAATCTTAGTTAGCATTCTCATTTAACCACCATTCACCATTAAACCAGGACAACCAGATGCAGACTATCCAATCAATTAAATAAATAAGTATAATAACACAAATACATAAGGAAAATAAACGAGGCTTTGAAATTTTGGAAAAAAATAGATAACCAGCCTAAACAGACGAGCTGAACAACATGAGAACAGGTTTCATGCATGACTACACGAACGGCTATAGGGACTTTATATAGGGAAGTTGAATCATGAATACCCTTGCAACCACAGCAGGTGTGATCATGAAGGTCTGATGGAGAAGTGAGAGGACACAGTGATGCTAGAAGAAGACACCTCACAAACATCCCCCCACAATGTTGTTGTGGCGTGGGTGAAAAGTAAACTTGAGTCATCTCAGAAGGAACATTTAGCAACAGAAGAAATCACCTCCCATCCGCCTGCTCCAAAGCCTTTATTTCTTAATAGCAATTAGAAAATATAAAGTTCGTTTTTCAGCCAACTGGTAACAGTGAAGTTAGCAGGTCATCACAAAATATGCCACAATACAGCAGACTGATTCAGATTTTAACCCCTATTATATTCGCAAATAGGGAAAAAAAACTACCATACAATAAATCATTGAGAATAACATCTTTGTAAGTCCAATACACCACCAAAATAGCCAGAGCCTCAAAAATGACCTCAGAGTTAAATTGACACCACAGTATCGACAAAATTTTTTAATTATAATGTTTTTTTTAAGAGGGTTTTTACAGCACTATTTGTGGGTTACATTTTATTTTGCTGGTGTACCTAATGAATTATACTCCCAAGCACAACCACAGCAACTTTTATTTCATGATATGTTACATTGTAGCTGGGGAGGAATATCAGCCTGGTACAGAAACACACATCACTTCTCTTGGTGTGTTGGCTAGTTCACTAACTATGTGTGCTAATCTTAGGTGTACAATAAGAAAGTAAGGCTTAGAGAAGAATACATGTAGACTTGATCCTAAATTGCTGCTTTTTTTTTTTTTTTTCAACGTTTAAAATATGTCATGTGCTTATTGGCGGCTAGTTCCCTGGTTGAAAACAAAAGTCCAAGAGCCAATCATAGCTTTGTGGGTGGGACTGAGAAAGGGGGAAGTCAACCTCCTGTGCCAGACCCAAAAAAAACGGCAACAAGCATGGATAAGATCGAAGCAGCTACACGAGTTGTTGTAAATTAACTCTGAAGTCTGCGTTTGTTCGATCATCATGACAACACGTGTGATGACTGCTCACAAACACATCTTCCATGTCGATGTAAATGACGTTCAGTACGGACACTCACGACTGATTGGTTAGGGTAAAACTAATGTCAGGCTGAATCTTGATTATCCAACTATCATGTAGCTTCAGTATAGTAAAGATTCAGTAAAGCCCTCAATTATATCCTTACTTTTCATGTCATCCAGATCGGCGGTGGCCAACATCTGGGCCTCAGCCTCATCTGTGGGCACCTGCTGGTAGACGGCGGTCTCCATAGCCGTCATGCTGCCAATGCAGATCCGCTCCCTCAGGTCGTAGTTGCTCCGCTGGGCGCCCGCCAGACGATGATGGACGGGCTTCCTACGGAACCAGCCACGACTCGTGGTTGAATTTGAAGGATCTGGACCGAAGGGAACACTGACAAAAAGCAAAGGTGGATTAAAGGTTATTAAATGTTGTCATAATGAGCTCCACGTCATTTGACATCAGGAAATAATGTTGTACAAAGTGTTTAAATTTAACTGTTTCACACTACATTTCAAATGTTGCTGCTGGCTGAAATGTTTTGGTTGCATTGCTGTCTCTTCACCAGTAGAGGGCTTCACAACACAGCAGCAGGCCAGGATCTCCTCACCAACCCTCTGAGTCATCCTCAGCTGGGCTCACTCAAACACAGCAACACTATCTTACATGGCACAGGCATGGTGGGGTTTATATGCTTTTATTCAGCCAAGCAGAGACAAACACCTGAATCACCATGGGGCCCCTGATTTTGTAATAAACGGAAAACAATGAATTAATATTTTGATGGCATGTTTGCGGGCCAGATGGTATTCTAATATCTAGGATTCAGCTGGAGTCATTAGTGAATCATCATAGCCTTAAGAACTGTATACATGGGGATTTATTAGGGGGGATTTCAAGTTGCTAATGTAAAGTTCACATGTGTATATCTGAGCCTATTCGTGCAGTAAGAGCAGAAACTCTTGTCTGCTCTATTCTGTTTTGTGCTGTTTGTATCCTTTGCTGCTTAGAAAAGCACCTGCTGTGGTAAAAGTGTTATAGATACATTTGATGCAAGAGGTCAGTTCCAAATTTAGAAACCTTAGAAAATTAATTAAATAATTTTTAATCCAGTTTTGGTATCCTCTCTTCTACCAGGGCTGGCAAAATGCTCATTTATGTCTGGCTAAATTTGAAAAACAGTACACCACAAACGTTTGTGTGTAATTCTAACCAGTCTATGGGAAACCAGTCTACGTACAAGGCATATTAAACTGCAGGTAACCATAGCAACGTCCTGCGTAATGTACGATTCATTTAACATTACTAGTAAACACTCCCTTGTGAAATTAACTTACAGTAATAAAAGGGTAAACTGACTACACATCTTTAAAGCTGCATAATCAGCAGAGAGAAATTATCACCCAACTCTACAGAGCGTTTTAGCATCTTTAAGCTTAATTGTTTTAGTTGTATGGTCCACAGCTTTACAGCTTCATTATTTTACAGGAAAAACGGCTTGATAAACCCACTATACGCTACAAAGTTAGCAACTAGCTGATAAAGAGTCATATATTTGACAGATATAAGGAGCTGGTGGAGACCAAAACAGATCTACAAAGAGAGTGAATATTGGACTTACATTCATCAGGTGGACAGAAATACAATTTCAAATGAATGCTAATGTGGCTCTGTGTCTGCTGTATGTGTAAATAGGCAACATTTTGCTATCATGTTAGCCATAACTATTTTATAAGATGATTATCTATCAATGTTGTGTCTGCAGCTTGTTCAGCTGACCACCAAAGAATGAGATTCAATATTTGTGTTAATTTCCCATTTAAGTGTTTTGGAGCATAAAGTGGTTGAGGATAAAACAATATAGCCACCTGTTAACTGTAGGCTACAGCAATAGCCCTTTTTCACAGCAGACATTTTGCCTTGCTAAAGGGAAAAAAGCAGTTTTTAATACCATGAAAGTTATTTTTAGCCACACAAGGGCAACAGAATGAGCTTTAAACACAACACTGACAAATGATCATCTTATAAAGTTCTTGTGGCAAACGTGTTAACAAATAGTTGTCTATTTATAGTATACATCCAGCAGACACTTAGCAATTTTTGCAACCAGTGGAGTCGCCACCTGCTGGCCATTACAAAAGAATGCAGGTTTAAGGCAGTTCCAAATTGGCTTCACTTTTCAGGTTGCCCCTTGGTACCACCACTCTGATTCTAAACACACGCAGGAAACAGTCTTCAATGCATGCACAACAACCTGATATGTTGTAATAGCCTACCTGTTGCACGCTGCTTGCTCTCCATGCACCTCATCATTCTGTCCAAAAACAGAGATTCCCCCATTATGAGCCTCCCCCTCCATCGGCGCAGGCGCGGCTTTCTTCGACAATGAATGTTCTTCATTTTCCGTGTGGAAGGTAGTGAGCGGAAGGGGTTCCTCCAAGTCATCTTGGCTCCCCAAACTAAACTGAGAGGAAGAGGAAGATCAGTGAGAGGGGAGGAATATTCTAACCTGTGGTCATACCTAGTACATGCAGGTTGTCACAAAGCTAAGAACCTATCTTGCCACCTTTACACTGGAGAGGTCCCACGGTTCCTCAGTCCTATTTTACCTGTGGTTGGATATCAGGTAGCTCTGTGGGCGTGGCCGCCACTCCCTGTCCGTCTGTCTCAGACTCGGCCGCTTCCTCGTCTACCTCGTGGATGGTGGGTGTTTCATCGGACGGGGGGAGGGAGGTCTTTCTTTTCTTCCGTTTCTTTTTGCGCCTTCGGTCCGCGCTGTGCACCCTCTTGCGTAAACGCTGGGGCAGGGGCAGGTGGGTGGATAAGGGGTGGTGTGTATGGGGAAATGTGTGTCTGTGATCTGCGTTGAAAAAAATGACAGTACAGTACATCACGGTAAATGTTGAGTCAACTGACTGTTGATAGTGCCGTGCAGTTAGTCTGGACGCGTCAAAAAAACACAGGACTTTTAACCAGGAGACTCGTGTTCAAGTCACTTGTGAAACCAACAGTCAACGTTGACTTAGTTTAAGTTACTGTCATGTCTCGTAAAATATGTTAGTCTTGCCAGTCACTGTCTGTCTTTGTACTTCCTGTTTTATTTTGTAGTTACCTCCTTGTGTGTTTTGCCGCTTCTCGTCAGTGTCTGCCCCGCCCCTGATTGTTTCCACCTCTGCCCACTCACCTCATGTGTAAATAGTCCTGTCTCCCCTCGTCTTGTGTCAGTTCGTCTTGTTATGTCCTTGTGTCATGAACCTGCGTACCAGCCTTATCAAGAGATTTGTTGTACATCTATTCGTGAGTATTTTGAGTTTGTACTGTTATTGTACGAGTAAAGAAGTTTGCTTTGCATTCCACCTCAGTTTCTGGCGTCGTGCATTTGAGTCTTCCTTCCCCGTGTCTGTGGTCGTGACAGTTACGTAAGCAAGCAAAGTCACGCAACTTTACGTTTACAAGCTTTACAACTTAACAAGCTAAGTACTAGAGCTAAGTTAAGTATGCTATGTAAAGCTGCCTAACTTAAAGTTACACAACTTTACGTTACACGTGACGTAAGTTAAGTACTTTACGTAAGAATTCGTAACTTACCTTAAGTCTCGTACAAAGAGAACTTACCTATGTAACAAACGTACTTATTTTAAACCATCTTCATATAACCAAGGAGGTTTAAGTAGTTCTGTTGCCTAAACCTAACCAAGTTGTTTCATGTGAACACAAAAGTTTATTTTGAAAAGACAGTATGCATGTAAATAGTTGAAACTGACACGTGCAAAAATTGCGCTAGAGGGGCAAGAAGAGCATCACAGTTTGAAGCGTAGGTCAACTGACCAAGCTGCCGTTTTTCACGAGTTAGGAGTGAGAACATGTTGCCGTTTTATGCTTTGTATCTTTGTACTGTATGTGACATATAGCTGCACAAAGTATGAAGGAAGTATGTAATAGATATTTCTGTAAACAGATGGCACATTATTGTTTATTATTGATCTATTATGCTTTTGATATGAAACAGAGTTGACGCCACACACAGTCAGGATCTCTCCTAGGATGACAGCAGCATCATTAGCGGAGGCTATTATTCTGAGTTATTTCACACAGCCTGTCACTCCTGGACCAATAACTGATTTTTTTTTTCACTAAACGCAATATCATTTCTCCAAACTGGAATTTACTCTATGCAATCTGAGGTATTACATAGAAGCATTAGCGAACTAGGCAGTAACAGTAACCTTGTTTAAGAAATCACATCATCAACCACCTTTTATTTGTTGTTATTACACGAAAACAAATAAGAGATTCTTTTTTTAGCTGCAGGCTTATGAATCTATTTAATAAAACATGCAACGAAAAAATAATAGTGCTATTTTCAGACGAGATTCTCTCTCTGCCCCTAATTCCCTATTAAGCCCTTGAAAGATCCAACACAAACAAAAGCTTTAGATTTGAATGAACATGCAATAATGGAGAAATGCACTGTTGAATACACACCAACAGAAAGCAGCTCTATCTAATCTTAGCGACTATTTTCTCCGACCAGAGCATGTTGTACCGATCTGCTAATAATAATGCAACAATATACTTATATACACAGAATCTGGTGTCCTGCTCTAAATCTGATCTCTTAACATAACACAAGTCAAACTATGATAGACAAGGTATGCGTATGTATTTATACACGCATTAAGCACATCTATATTTAAGTGGATGATATAAACATGATTAATATAAAATGGGCACTGTGATGCGATCGTCAGCATGCTAACATGATCACTGTGAACATGCTAGAGGAGCATGCTAACATTGACCAAAGTCTGACGATGGTGCTAATGGCAGTCCATCCAATAGCTGTGGAGACATTAAGCTAAAAACAAAAACATCAACCTCTCCTGTTGGTGGTGCTGTAGTGGAAAACAGCTTGTGAGTTATTGTGTGAGTACAGGTATATTGTGTATATGGTACTTGTACATAGTAGCTTTGCTTACATTCAAAGTCTTTCTCAGTGTAGTTCCGGCCCATCCGGTCTCCGCTGGTGGAAGCGGAGTCACTGATGATGTCTCCAAAGCGCTCCACAGACAGTGCTTCTTCCCATTTCTCCTCCTCCTCTTCCTCCTCCAGTTCCTCCACTGATTCTTCCTCATCTTCCTCCTCCACCTTCACCTGGAGAAGGATTCAGAGATGGAGAAAATGTTCTCTTGAAAAAGCATAGGGAGAAGGAGTCAGCATGGAGAGGACACTAAGAGGGAAGCATTGCAAGAGGTAAAGCTAATGTTTATGAAGGAGAGTGCTTGGCAGGTTGAACATAGAACAAATACATGTAGGGGAGTTCCATCACTAATTCTTCAGTATGTTTGTATTATTGGAAAGTGTCTCAACACACTGCACACAAGCAGGTAACATTGTGGATTGTGGATAGCAAAGAAAACTGCTGCCAACACAGCTTTTAATTGTGTCTGCCTCAATTTAGGCCAAAACCCACCACAGATGGCCACAATCCCTTTATTTGCTTTGTTTTTACCATAGGAAAAACCTCAAAACTGTATTGTACAGTAATTTTGTTTCAGTACAATAGGCAAATGGTGTTTGTACATCCTTCAATTCATGTATAGAGGACAATAAATCAATACAACAAAGTGCTAAGCAGAAAAGAGCTAATGCACTAGACATCCCCTGGAGACAGCGGAGGCTGAGGGAGTGTCCTGCCAGAGCCATTTGATGCCTCTGATAGGTCAAATCAGTGGGACAGAACGCTCCCTTTTCCTCAGATTGGTGCTGGCAAGGTAAGCACTCTGGCTACTGCTCCGTGGTGTCCGATTTCTCTGAGCCAGGGCTCCATTACTTCCTAATTACCAGTGGGATGAAGGGACAGGATACGTTTAATGATCGGAGCTACCTATCTACGCAAGGCAGAAGAAGCCAGACAGAATATAAAAAGGACAGTTTTAAATTGGGTGTGTAGCAAAAGCCTTGTTTTCACTAGACGGCAAGCTCAATTTTTCTCATTACTTAAGGTGCTCTACATTCCTGGGAACCAATTCTAGTTTAATTCCAACCTCTCTAACGCCCTCCCCACCTTGCCTTGCTCTGGTAAGGCCGGTTTATCAGTGTAAGACTCTGAATTCAATAGTCCAATAGTAAAGCATGAGGGAATAATACTCTCAGCTGTGGCAGGTATTGCAGTAAAGCGATTTCCTCTCAACCTGCTTTCGCTTTGCTCAAGCTCCATTGGTGCAAATGACTCAAAACTCTTTCATGTCGGCTTTGAAGTCAGTTGGGGTGAAGGGACACAGGTGGAGGGCAACCCATGCCCAGGTGGAAGAGGGAGTGTGTCAGTAGGATTTGGATGACAGACAATGGAGTACAAAGATTTCAAATACAGTAACGTTTATCCACAGTAGGCCTAGGGCACAAATATGCAAATCAGATATTCAGCCATTACACCATGGTTACGGTGCTCGTCTTTTATTTTGTTGTGTATCAACCAGGTTCAAATAGTGTCTTTGTTGGTGCTGCCTTTGTTTTGCAAATCAGCAACTACGTGTCGCACATTGTGATGTCAGCTCGGCTACTCCTATTGATTCATTTACGTGTATGTTCCCGAGGTCAAGAGAAGTAATGAAATACTCCATACTTTCTTTGTACAGTACATATTTTTGCCGTGTAACAAGAGATAACTGAACATTTAACACAGGAGAAAGACTCATATTTTCAAATAAAAAAAAAAAAAAATAAATGATCTATGAAAAGATGACCCTACTTGTTGCTTGATTTATTACCTCAGTAAACATTTTCGTGAAGAGTTTATGGTCTCAAACGCTAGTTTCAAGTCTTCTTCACAGCATGATGTTAATTTTGTTTTAATTATGGCCCCATTTAGAGGAAATTTGGACGATAAAGGTAGGCTTTAGGGCTTTGCTATCTTGAGATTGACATGTTGCTACCGCTGTGTTGTCCGGTTTGTTATCAGTGCTTTTGCCCTTTCACAGCGTGTTTTCAGTTCATGAAACTTAATTGTAACATTGTTGTAGCCTGAAAAGTACATGTTCAGTATTTGGTTGTATTTCGCTTCACCCTCTCTTGTCACTTCTGGTCCAAAAAGACAAGATGACGACGGCCAAAATGCCAAACTCCAGGCTTTAAAACCGTAGTCCAGAAACAAATGGGGGACGTCAAGGTGGCTACGTCCACGTCTTATATACAGTCTATAGTACAACCGCTACATCCTCTCAATGAGGTCAACAATTGCGTTTGGTTCATTTGTGTAGCTGTTGTAAAATCGGTTTATATGTTAAGTATAATTTAAACAAAAGACAAAGGTCCTATGTGCACAATGACCTCTAACATGAAGCCTTGGGCCATTCAAGTCACTCAAAAATTTGTGCGGCAAAAATAGTACTAGTTGCAAACATGGAAAAATTGACTGCAGTCAAAAACAAATCTACTTTGTTGTTGAGTTCTTTTCATGTCGCACTATAACAATTGGTCGATCGACAGGAAATTTATATGCAACAATTTCAACAATCGATTAATCATAAACAGTTTTTTTTCTTACCACAAATGCCAAACATTTACTGGTTTCTACTTCTCAAATATGAATATTAGCTGATTTTCTTCGTCTTTTTAAATGGTAAACTAAAATGTCTTTGAGCTTTTGACAATTGGTTAGATAAAACAAGGGGTTGGATGACCTCAGCTCTTTCTGACATCTTGTAATCCAAATGATTGGAAAGTGACATGTTGTATGAACCCACAAGAGCACAAATGATTTATACAATAGATTTATTAGTCAGCTGTGTTGCCACAGAGAGATGGAAATCTCCTCATATTCATAGTGTTCTAATGAATGCTCAGCTTGTTTACTGTAAGTGCTCGCACTGTGGGTGACCATCAACATAAAATACAATGATATTTGACGCATAACAACACAACTGCTCCTAATCAATCATGAGGAGTGGAGGCTTCAGTTAAAACGGTGTGATCATCTGATCCAAGCCACGGTTCCGTAAAAGACATGCTGTCTAACCTTTTTATCGTGAACGGCCCAACTTCTACTGCAACATTAATATTTCATAATTATTAGAATCCTGAGCCAGAGTGCTGCATTGAAATATTCATCAGCTGCTGACTAATATGGCGGAGTGTGTGTGTGTGTCGTGTGTTGTGTGTTTGCCTTGTTTCTCAGGATCAAATACCCTCACAGCAGTGACAAGGGGCATATTTGGGCATTTACGTCCAAGACATTAGGCTCAGAGCTAAAGGTGGGAAATGATAAGATTTTATCGATACCGATTCCGTGATTGATTCCTCTTATCGATCCGATTCATTATCTATTCCTGACTGTTGGGTGGAGAAAGAGAACATACAAGCAAGGCTTTTTATTATAATTTTTTTTTACTTTGTTATTGTTATTGTATCTATTGTGGTTGTGTTCAAATGATTAGTAAATAAATTATGGTATCCTTATTTAAATAGTTGCTGGCATTAGTACTTGTAATTCTGTATTACAAGCTGCTTAGAGCTAGTCTTAGGAAGTTAAACATGTTCTAATTCCCTCTCTTTTATCTATTTCAAACTGCTGTGAAAACATCTCCTTCAAACATCAATATTTAAAAGTTTCACGTTAGACGCTGATATCCTATCTCCTCTCTCTTACTTTGTTTCGGATCACACTGAAAAGTCTTAAAAGTCCGGACCAAACCAGGTAAGTATGAAAGAGCCCTGAGATACATACTCGGGTTTTTGAGTTTTCAAAAAGTAAAAGCATCAACCCCCTGTGGAAACCATTTAAAACTGAATTTACCGGGGGTAATAACCTCTGATGAGAATACGCAATCAGTTTGTTTGTCTCTGCAGATTACGCTGCTTTCTGTTGCTTCTTACTTTTTATTTTATTTAGCAGTGTTTAAAATCGCTTCCCACTCGCTTCGTCCCTTCATCTCGGCCTCTTTGATTGAAAGAGCTGGCACGCTTCCCAGACAAACAAATCATGACTAACATAAATATCAGCATCAGTGATTTGCTTTTCTTTTCACTGCACAGCTGATGTTTATGAGCCATTATTTAAACATGTTTGCCTTATGGCTGAATGGAATTATATTTTGAAATGAAAGAAAGCAAGTTTTCCCCTAAATATTGCATTATTCATTACATGATTTTAAAACATCGAAACAAACACATATTACTAGTACCACCTCTACATTTCTTGTCCGCCAATATCAATGCAGCAATGTAGAACAATTTTCCCAATTTTCAGCCTTTAGCTTTAAGGTTGTTAAAATTGAACTCCACATTCTGAGCTCTTCATTTAAGCACCATTTAATATCCATACACATATATTACAGCTGCATGATTCCATCAAATTTAAATATTGTAGATTTTGTGGCAATCATTTCATACACATTTTATACAAATTCCCATTCAACCTGATAGATCTGGTATCTTTGAAAACTTTGGGACCTTCATCAGAATTTAAAATACTAATCTCTATTCAGTCGGTGTTAAAAGTGTGACACGGTGTTCAGGAATACACCAATTATATTACTTACACACCGACCCCACACTCGTTTTACAGTGTGTTCTACAGAGGACAAAGGAGCTAAAAGAAATGCAAATTGGTGTAGTTTACGGGCAAAACCCAACGTCTATTGTTTCAATTAAAGCACATCTTCATCTTAAGACGTGCGTGCGACAATCAGAGCCACCAACACCCGTGCGAGGATCTCTTCAGGAACTGCTGCTGTTTCTGTGGCAACCCACACTCAGCTGGGCCAGATGACTTTGCTTTAATATCCTTTAGACACACATACCCTCCCACCAAACCACCTTTCAAAATAAAAGATAAGCTGGTCATCGTTCAGAGCGACATCGATCAGCTAGAAGAGGTAACCATGCAAAGACGTTTTTTCTGTCACTCCCTATGGATGCTGTGTGTGTGTTTGTGTGTATTTTAAGTACAGAGTGCAGAAGTAATTGCCGGTAGGGAATTAAAGGGTCCACTTATGCAGCCAAGCATTCAGCCTATTATTTCCATCAAACCAGAGTCACAATATGCCATGCACGCTGTGGATGACATGGTCCCCACTGTGCATTATGACGCATCAACTACTTAGTAGGTAGAGCTGTTTCTCCCTGAGAACACAGCCTCATCTTTGTCACTTGAATAACAGCTAGAAAGCGTTCTGCCATGCATGGCACAAGCATTTTCCACAGACCGATGTGTGACTCATCCCTGTGTTGAGACGCTGGAGAGAGCAATTCAGTCTTAAAGGCATTTCAGTGCTTCTTTCCTTTTTTAAAATTCTCATTATCCTATATTTTGAAACATTACAATAAGAAACACTTCTCTTGAGTAGTGTGTGAAGTAATTGTCCCCTTAGCGACCAAGCTAACTAGCTTTCTAACTGATAAGTAAGCCCGGCATGTGCCTCCGTGGGATAGCATGTTAGCGGTTAGCTCACCAGCAGTAGTGTGCCAGTTAGTCCTGCTACATCAACACGCTTCTAAAACTACACGTTTATCACAGGGATTCATTTTTGTTGTGGCCCTTGCAATAGCTGCAGACCATCCTCCCAAAATAATGGGCGAATAGATAGCAGCTTATTACAACCCCATATTTACATTTGAATGACCAGTGTGTCGGATTTTGGGGGTTTTATTGGCAGAAATAGAATATAACTATGTTTTCATTTATGTATAATCACCTGAAACGAAGAATAGTTGTGTTTTCATTATCTTAGAATGAATACTTTATATGTACATAGGTCCTCTTCACGTAGTCCGCCATTTTTGTACTGCTATGTTTCTACAGTAGCCGAGAAGGGACAAACCAAACTCTGGCTCTAGAGAGGGCCTTTCGTTGTTACCTAAGGCCACCATAGGTTCTCTACACCCTTGGAAAGGGAGTGGTGAGCATAAGTGTATTCAGTTGGTTGTAATCTACAACCTCACCGCTAGATGCCACTAACACACCTACACACTGCTCCTTTAATCTCAGTGGTCGTAAGAATTACGGTTACTCTCAAATGGTCATAAATTACGTTTTGGGAGACATTGGCAAACAACCGGTTCTGTCATTTAAGCATGTTTCATAGATGGTTTACCAATATCTAAGGAAACACTATTTGTTATTGTGAATAAATGTCAAACTCATGTTTAAACATTAGGCAGAGCTTACTTGAGTTCAAATCGTCTTTTCTTTTTTTTTCTTTTTTTTTCTTTTTTTTTTACAGTATTGCATCAATATCAAAAGTGACATTTGAAAGAACTGAAACAGGCTCTCTGAACAGTTTGTGTATCATGAATGTCAAACAAAGGGCAGCACTGGCCTGAGGGTTAGAGAGCAGTTACAGCCAAATGCCTCTTTTAGAAATACCAGATCCAGCTGGGAAAATACTCAAATAGGGAAACAGGAAACGCCACATCTAACAAATATTTTGCGTTTCATCTTATAAATTCTAGGATTGCTCACTGGCCTATAATAGACAAACTATTTGCCAGCTGATTGGTGTGAAAATGTGAAATTGGTGTTAGAGATTTTTCCGCTAAGAAATATCACAGGCACAAAGCATTTTCTCATAGCTATCTGTCAGCCACGCTTCTGAAGTTATTGTTCTCACTCCACTTCTCAATCTCAAGCTTCCAGCCACACTGCCAGCATTAATGTCCCAACCAAAAGGCCACCTAGTCTAGCTATAAAGGACTCTTTTACTGGCTCACTGAGAATGACTCTATTGTACAAGCTGACATAGTAACGTGGGCATCTGCTACGCGCTCATGTCCACATTTCTCTCTTTACATAATTTCTTTGCACAGTAACTTTTTTTTTTTTTTTGCAATTTTTTCAAAATCTCTTCTAATTCTCAGCAGTCCGCATATGCATATTCCTTTTTACATCCTTGAGACGCAATTTGCCTTCCAAAAATGAACTATTAACACTCCAGCATTTCCCTTACATACATATCCTATAATGCAAACCAGCAGTGCCAGATGAAAAGAACATCATGCTATTGTTCTTGCGGTCAGTGGTTTTGCATACCGCCAATGGTCTTGATGTATGAATCCAGTCTCACAAATGCATGTCTGTTTGCTGACGGCATATATATATTCTTCTATTCGTCTTGATTTTCTGTATGTGAATAGTTAGAAACTTTTGAGAGAGCCAGCTGTTTCCTGCTTCCAGTCTTTCCACAGACATGAGAGTGGCATGGATCTTCTCATCTAACTTTCCGCAAGAAAGCGAATGAGCACATTACCCCAAATGTCAAACTGTTCTTTTAAATACGCACTTCTTCAGTGATTTTGTGAATTTGAAAGGAATACACAACTTAACAAAGAATACAGTGCCATTTAGTGTATTCCTCCATGCACTTTCTATAGAAAAAAAATGTGAATTAGATCAGCAGGACTAACAGACACAAAGAGCACAACTGTAGGAGCCCATGTTACCTTACTCTCCACAGGGACTCTGTCACCGTTCTTAATCAATCAGTTGCTTGGGTCGAATTTGTTGGCTTTTTTGGGAGGGATGCTGGCCAAAAGGCAAAATAATCTCTCCAGCTCAGAACTGTTTTAACAAAAGATTAGCTTGTCATTTGTTTTACCGTATAACATTTCAGGTTTAAGACGGGCCTACTTCACAAGTTTGTGGTTCTGAATGGGATGAAGAAACAACTAAGAAGAAGTTCATTTTAACACTTCATACCACCAGACACCAAAGTAATGTACGGTTTTATTTCTTCCGCCAAGGAGGTTATGTCTTCGGCCCGGTTTGTTGGTTTGTTAGTCCGTCTGTCTGCAGGACTATGGAAAAACTACTGGCCCGATGAAACTTGGTGGAAGGGTTTAGCATGGGCAAAGGAAGAACCCACTACATGTGGGAGCGGATCCGAATCAGGGTGCAAATACATGCATTACTTTTCACTCATGGAAACGGCCTTGACGGAGGTCTAAGCTCTTTGAGTGCCCTTCTAGTTTAAAGATGTCTTGGTGTATGTTTACTGAAGTTATGTTTCCATTAATTGTATCTTCCTAAGACAAGGTTCAATTTAAGAAACACCTAAAAGTCATTCTTACCTGTTGTAGGTTGATCAACACATCTATCTCTGGGGCATGACCTCCTGTAGCCATGGGGCCTGGCGTGAAGCCAGTGGGTGAAGAATAGCTCTATGACGAGGGCAGGGAGCCTGCAGAAAAGACGGCTAGTGTGGCTGGAGTAAAACTAAATAGAGACATTGGGTATGGAGTACTGTGGGGAAGGATTTGTGGGGGAAAGATATGGCTGGACAAACTGGTCCTAGAGGTAAAGGACGACCGAGGTGGCAGGGTCAGGCGTGGGTGTGGGAGTCAGGGGGGTTAGTGCAGTTGGTAGAGGGGAATAAGCAGGTGAGATAAGGAGGGAAAGATGGGGCGCAAAGCAGCAGGAACCTGGGGGAGGACGGGGATCAGCCCTTCTCTTTCACGGCTGGGGATCCAGGAAGCCTTTGGGGTGGCATAACCTGCAGCAGAGTGGACAGGAGAGACAAAGTTACAAGGCTGATAAGAGGAATATATGGGCGACATAATGTGCAAACACAGTAAATGAGAAATACACTGCATGCTGGGAAATATACAAAGTGAATAGTTGTGTTCACATACTTTTGCCACATACATCTTCCAGAGTATTACTCTTACCTGGGGATCTTCTAAGAATACAATATGTAACATTTTATCCCATTCCCGAATGCCGCTACTTCTGCTCTTAGGGTTTAGTGCTGTATTTAAGCAGTATTTGAACAACAAACGTTTAGCAAGCCTCATGATACATGTTTCATAGCAATTAGCAATTTAAGTCCGACTCCCTGGATGTAGACTGTGGGAATAAGCCCGCATTGGCCGCACATTTCACGCGGCATTCCCAGCACCTTTCACAATTTACTCTGATCTGCGCGTTACCGTTTTACATGCATCCTGTGCTCAGCGCCTGAGACAATTGTGATTGGTTCATAGAAATACAAACAAGCCAGAGTGTCCCCCCCCACTGCCAGACCTTTCTCCAGTACTGACACGGCTCGGTGTGGATAGGTCTGCCATGCAATTTACTAACTTCAGATTGACTGATTGAGTGTAATGGCATGCCATTTATTATAAAAAATGTTTTAACTTGTGGTGCCCTGAAGATGAAGGTACCCTGAAACCTTTCTCTTATCAAATGTCCATGTCTTTTATTTCCAGTAACACAGCATCACTTAACTCATCCTAATGCTCACTTATCAGTTTAATTCGGAAAAACCGCTGCCGCACACACGCGTACAAACAAACCAGAGAAGGCACCTCGGGGGCCGCTTTATTATCCCGATGATGCCAAAATAGACACTGTGCTGATTATTTTTGGTTTGTCACGTGAAGGAAAACAGGTGCCTCTCATCTATGTAAACATGCCAAGGATTGTTGCTCTGCAATTATTCTGGGCAGTGTGGGAGAGGGCAGGCCAGAGAATAGCCATGTATCAATGTCATTACCTCCAGTAAGGATCGAGTCGCTCACAGTTAGTCTCCACACTTTCTTTTGTTGAATTTTGTTTTTGTTTTGTTTCAATTTACAACGTGTTTAAAACTCCGTAATCCAGGAGGAAAATGGAATAGGGGATACCAGAATGTGCTGCTCCTGTGATCCCTGATTATAAAGTTAGAACAGTGCATGCAATGATGAGAACAGAACACAAACAAATTCGACTGAAACAAGCACACATGATGAGAATATTAGATACTGTGGACATACAGTACGTAAAGAAGTCATGGGAATTGATGGAACAGGGCTGATAAATCCCAAGTGACCCGCTCTGTTTGGAGCGACTGTTTTCCTAATGTCAATAGAGTCAATGAGAGACTCTACATCTGTCTCCGTTCAATTACGCTGACTCACTTGCTCCCTCCGAGACATTTACAGCTGGCCTCATAGCTCACATTACGCACAAGGCACTGCACAAATAAAAGTCTGAGATGAGCACGCAGGATTGCACTTTAGCAATTATTGTGCACAAAGTGCCATCATTACGCTGCGCTGCAGCATCTCCGAGAACAACAGCTCAATAAACAGCTTGCACATGTACCTAACCCTGTAAAGCATGGACTAATAATAATAATAACACATTTAATTTATATAGCACTTTTCTACATGCACAAAGACGTTTTGCGGTTTAGAAACATAATCCATTCTGAGCAACTCCCACCACCTTACGCCTTTTTCATAAAACTACAGTAGTATTTGTGCTATTTAAACGCTATGGGAAATAAACCCCCTACACATGTTCCTTCCTACCTTCCATTGTGTCTGAAGGCCCAGTGTGTCATCCTGATTGGCCACCGGTGGAGTGTGTAGTGACCTTGGCCAAAGCGGACCAAGCTCCTGCCCACCACCTGCCTCACTGCTACAGTAATATGAGATGTCCCACCCCCTTCATACCAGCTGTGTAATCGGAGAGCTCTGAATGGCTCGCCCTTTGAATGTGTGAAGGGGACGCTGACATACACAAGTGACAGACATTGATAGTGTTGTGGTGGTGGTGGTGGTGGTGGTGGTGGTGGTGGAGGGGGGGGGGGGCAGCTGAGGAATGCCAGAAAAAAAGAAAACAAAAGCTTTGGTGAATGACAGTGCTACAATGCAAATGATGAGGGTGACTCAGGATGGAGCCCCTTTAAATAATGAGGCACAGAGGACAGTACACCTCAATGTTCACACACCGAGAAACACTGAATAAAGAGATGTTGCTGGAAAAAAAAAAAAAAAAGTTATGTCATACGAATCATTTTTGATGACAGATGACTGCAAATTGCACTTATGTCACCTTTTTTTTTTTTTTTAAACAAAATGATAATAAAAAATACCAATGACAATAACAGAAAATATAAATACAAAAAATATTGCATATGCAGACATAGTGATTACATAACTGATGGCTAAAGAATGTTTTTTGCATCAGAAACTAATAAGAAAAAAATGTAATAACAATGAAAATAGCCAATACTAATTTCTCAAATCCCAGTTTGTCAGCAAAAAGTCAAACAGCCAAAAATAATAGCTGAAGATTGTTTCTCATTTGATTGATTAATAAATTGTCTCACTGTTTCAGCTCAACTTTAGATTGTATGCTTATGTCATTAGTAAGGTTGCATCCAATTAAGATTTAAATGTCTTACATCTGACAATAACACCCCCCCTGCCAATGAACAATAGTCTCTTCAAGCCATTAATATGATTGCATCAATTAACACTACTCTATAATTACTGTTTTCATAACTATCCAGAGCAAAGTTGTCCTCTTTTTTTAAGAGATAACTTACATCTTGACTCACTCAATGAAACGTAACCACAATAACTGTAGTCATACTTCAGCTGCATCACATTATGAAACGTAACAACAATAACTGCAGTCATACTTCAGCTGCATCACATTATGAAACGTAACAACAATAGCTGCAGTCATACTTCAGCTGCATCACATTATATCAGGAGCCTGTCAGCCAATTTGGACCGAAAGCCAAGACAGAGGGAAACTTTTAATTGGCAAACAGACACGAACCAGGAGAGCAGATACTAAGATAAAACTGAACAGTTGGACGTGCACAGGAGCAGCGACGCAGAGAGGTTTGTGTTGTTATTTTTTTCAGCAGCCTGGTGTTTGTTGCACATCGTTTATTCTAGGTAACCAGAGTGGATCATTGTTTGTAATGGCACTGTGCTTTGGTGCAGCACTTTACAAATTAGTCTACAGATGTCATATCTGCCCTGTGGCCTCCAGCTGGGTGTGGGGATTCAATCAACTCAAGGCGACTTCTCCACAGTCCGAAAGCAGCCATGAACGATATAGAACAGCGGTCCCCAACCTTTTGGAAGTGGTCATTTTTTCAAAGTAAAATACCCTGCAGACTAATGTGAATAAAATTTTTACAATAAATATTACCAACACACAAAGAAAGTGATCCGCGGCCCGGTGGTTGGGGACCCCTGATATAGAATATTGGTGAATATTCAGCTCAGTATACTGCTTTAATGACTTTCTTTCTTTAAAGCAGTATATTTTATGTTGCTCACAATACATCTACCGTTTGGAAAAGTCTAGTCGAGAGTAATATACTTTTTTCTAAATAGAATAGAATATGTTTAAAACATGATCACTTTGTAGCGATTATTGGTAACTGCAACTATACATTATGACAAAACATTCAGATTTTTTGCAATATGGCAGACCAGCAGAAACTGAAGGAACAATTTTAAGCTACGAACTGCTTAAGTGTACGACCGCAACGCCCTTTTATGGCCACAGAGAAATATCTAACTTACTTTAATGGATGTGTTATGGTGAAATAACATGTACTCATTTATTAATCATTTATCTTTCTGTTAAGACGCAATGGAAGCCTCAAAAAGAAGCTATGAGGCGTCAAACTGACGCCGCGCAGCATGAACTCCAGGGACTCGACAGAAAAAAACATGACAATTTGAAGATCTGGGGTGACGTGTGCAGGGAAACATTTGACCACATGGACGTTTTGAAGAAAGCAAACGTAACAATTCGATGTCGTCAACGAACAGCTCATGGTTCAAAAACCTTTCAGGACAAATATGTTCAACTGGACGCTGGTGAGGAAGTGCTGCTGCCACAACACCGAGTCCTGAATAAAACTCATTCTGAAGTCCACAACAAGCTTCTACGTGAAGAAGACCGGAGGTACAAGTACGGCGTGCTGAAGGAGCAGAGAGACGCCTTGAAACTGCAGCACGACGGAGTGTTCATAGCTCTGAAACAGGATGAGATAAACCAATGAAGGCGGAGAAAAAGATTCTAACCAACCAGGATAACACTCTGCAAAAACAACTTCGGGACCTGCAGAAAAAGTTCTCAAACGAGCGCACAGCTTAAGCCAGGATATGGACGCCCTTCGTAGGGAACTCAAGGAGCTCAATGAAAAAAAAAAAAAAAGAATAAGCTCTGCAGGTCAATAACCAATCAGCTCATCGTGTTTCAGTTTTTCATTTGGCTATTCATGGCTTTACTCCGGGTCCTTTCTGAATTTGGCTTCTCACTCCTAAAGCTTTCATTAATTGGTTACTGTGATTGCCTAGGTTTACTCCGGGTACTCCGGTTTCCTCCCACTCCAAAGAAACGTTCTTACTTTAGCGATTCCTTAATTACAAAAGTAATAAATAAACAGTCGTTGTCAGTGCCAAATGTAAATTTGACTTTTTTTGGTAAAACATTATATACATTGTAAACTTCCATCATTCAATAAAAAGTTGTATGAAATTGGAGAACTCATTTTCTGTTGTAGCCCGGTAAACTAATAAATACATTTTAAGTTTTTTTACTTTTTCTTGGATAGATTTAATTTTTTTTTCACTTTACTTAAAGCAAACACTGCTCAGTTACAGTGACTTATAACCAGCTTGTAATTTATTATATTAGCCTCTACGTCAGGGATTTCATTACTTCACTTAAAGCCCCCAATGACCACTCAGAGTAACGTATAATCACCTCATAATGCATTATAACATTCAATACAATGCATTATAAAAATATTATAATTATTATAATGTATTATATAATATTATAAGCATTATAATGTATTACAACTATAGGAATTATATATAAACTATGATCCTTGCAAAAGAGAATGTCAGTAAGAGACCAGCAATTATGGCAATTATGATTATGAAGTATTATGATACTTGACCTTTTGTAAGTCATTATAAAATTCTATATAATGTGTTATGATCATTGTTATAAAGCATTATGGACATATATGAGTGTTTTTAACTACAAGTATACAGTGCTATAAGATGATTATATAAGTATGTTTATCATGCATCATACACAGCACCATAGAAAGTGATACCAAAATAATCTGTGGAGAAGTCACAGCAATATAAAAAAGATATTAGAGAAGGAATTATTAAACCTGTTTCACTTCCTGATAAAAAAACAGTATACAAACTATTAAAGGAGAGCGTGCAGAAGAACGTGGAATGTATTGTTTCCTCTTTGTTTTACGAATACCGTGGAATTTCACTGGTATTGGTATCAACTACGAAATGTCTGGTATCGTGACATCCATAGGTGCGTGTATTAGGGTGGTGTCAAACGAGAAAAACGATGGGGAAAAAAAATCTCAGGTGGTGGGGACACCTCTCGACCACTTTATAAAAAAATAAAAGAATATACCATAAAATGTTTCACCAACTGTCAGACACGGAAGACACTGAAGATACTTCTGGCGCTGAAGAAACCAGAGCGATTGACTTGGATGAAAAGCTGAACAGAATGACTCTTGGCATCGGTGCAGAGACATCTTGCGGAGTTTCACAGGACATAATGACAAACATGGAAAGGACTTCACACGGTCCACTGCAGAGGGAGAGTGTAAGATCGCAAGTCACCGCAAACCACGGTTAACCTGTCAAACCCCACACATCACTCTGTCGCACCGCTAACACTGTTCAGTACTTAATGTAGCCTTGCATACATGCACAGCTTTTATCCACCAAGCACTGCCAAAAAAAAAAAAAAAAACGCCATCTGAGGCCACCAGCAGAGTTCACAGGTCTCTGGCAGGTAACAACCACTCTCCCCACGCCAGGGCAGATGCCCCGATCAAGCCACTCCAGACGCAGCCGTGAGCTATTCCTTCATGTATACATCTATATTTAGAGACAAGTGGGCAGCACACTCAGAGGCACTGTGGCTCACGGTCCTAACACATATTTCAAACTTCAACATCGTGATGCTGGAGACAGATGGGACAGTGAAATATACTTCAAAGCCAAACTACAAGCCTACAGGCATTAAGCATATATCTTTGAATCGCTATATTTATCCGTTGTTCACTACACCTTTTGAAAGGAGCTCTAGCCTAAAGATTTGGCATCTTTGGCTTCAGTTAAAGTACGATGATAGCCCTGCTGGAGGACATACTGTAGTTTGCACAGCTTTTGAAAGCCCACTCTCTGCTTCTTCTTGCTCGGACATAAGTGGGTAGAATAATCGATACTCACACTCAATTCTGGAAATCCTTATTTATAAAACATTGAAGCTTAAAAGGTGTCAGGTTGCCACAGCCGTCTGGTTTCCACAAGAACTAAACAGCCAGATGCTTTGAGCCTTCAATTTGTGGAGAATCCCGTGGAGCACCATCACTCTCCTCAGCAGAGGATAGTTGCTGAGTCACTACTATGTGACCTTATCCACCTCCAGCTTCTGTTTGAACTTCAATCTCAGACTCTTTCCTGCATGAGGACCTATAGAGCTTCTGGTCGTTTTTCTTCTCTTTAAAAAAAAAAAAAAAAAGAAAAAAAAAAAAAAGAAAAATGTCTTAGCAAATAGACAATGCACTTTATATGATACAGAAACACTGCAGCACAACAACGATGATCAACACACTATACACCCGGTGAGCCACCGCCTCCGGAGAGCTGCTGCTGACTGTACACAACATGCACCACCTAAAGACAGCACCACACCTGCAAGGACGGACTCTCATGCATCGATCCACTGGGTTGCATATCTCAATCTGAGCAAAAAAAACGAAATGCTACGCTATTTTCCTTCGCTACTGCACGTGTGCGTCTTTGTTGCATAGCCAGTATCCAGGCGGCGACTCAGCATCATTTTGACGCCAGTGCGTATTTGCTCGTAAACGCCAAAGCTGTGACATTAGCATTTGTAACCCACCATATGCGTCGCCTTACCTGCGATTTCAGAGAGCAGTCCAGCGGTGGAGAAGTAGAAGCACGAGATGCTGCGACTATAATACACAGGAGCAGCAGCAGCAGCAGCAATACTGGTCCATGCAGTAATCTGGTGAAGACACACTACGCAGTCTGTTGGATCTGCAAAGGATGCTCAGCATGACCACGTGACTCTGGAGGACAACCTGCCAATCTGAAGTCCCTGATGGATGAACAACAATAACATGTCGTCTCAAAATTGTGTGTTAAGAGGTCGTAGTAGTAGTAATAGTAGTAATAGTAGTAGTAGTAGTAGTAGTATCTGCAACAGTGAGATTAAACTCTTGCAGCCTCAGGGATGCAGTATATGTATAAAAAGAAAAATGCTGTGGTGCAGTGTGAAGTAGGCTAATATATACAGATTTAACACTAACTGCCCACTTATTTTTCTACTGCAAGTATACACCACATGCATTCACACAGTATACACAACACACACACACACATACAAAGACATTTAAGTGAAACAGAAGCAGGATTGCCGGGTTATAGTGTAGAGCAGAATCTCGTTTCAATGGGGAAATTACATATAGAAATAAATGTCTCAATAAACATCAATAAATAAATACATTTTTTCCACAAATGTTTTTATTGAGTTTTCTTTCTTCTTCTTTTTTTTATTTTTAATTTCTATTCTCATTTCCATTGTCACATTCCCTTCACCACAACACACATTAACACATATTCAGCATCCTCTCCACTTGTCATTAATACTAACATTCCATCACACCTTTAGTTTTTTATATTTTTGGAGTTTGAGTATTAGATCCCCGCTATCAGGCGTATAGTGTTGCTTTTCACTATGCATGCGAATGACCCAGCCTCGCATATCTCACATGCGTTTGGAGCATTGCTTGTTGTCCTAAATGAAAAGCAAGTATATCTCCGGCTTTAGGCCTACATCTTGGGCATTTAGAAGATGCATGTGGCTGAACTAATGTAGCATATGTGGGCTATAATACACACAGGGAAATATGTTAAATTGACTTTTGTCACAATTATTAATTTCCAGCTTTTTAAGCTTTAAATTGAAGAAAGAAAGAGTTGGTTGAATCGTAAAAATATAATACATCATATGCAAAACAAGAAAAATAGACTATGTGTACATGAAGTTTCAAAAAGGAAACATGAATTAATCCCACAATTTATTACAGTTTTATTATTGAACTTTCAGACAAGTGAACTCACCACTGTGTGGCAGTGACGCTTCAAACTTGAAGTACATAGATAAACAGAAACACATGGCTGAATTCTCAACCAGGCAAAGCAGGAAACTGCTTTGAGGCCCCAGGGGCCCCAAAACCCCCCTAGTTCACTTTTAGTGGTCATTTGAATGCTTTGAAAGTTCTATCTTATCTTATCTGAATTGGGGCTGCATGACACTGTGATTATTTCCTCATATTACGGCTTGTTGGGAAATCTTTCGTCAACTAAATGTAACAAATAAATAAGTGACAAATGAAAGGACCACAACTAAACTGACACATTATAATCCTGGGGCAGACAGGAGTGGGCGGTTGCTGGGGGTCCAGGCACATTTGAATGATCAAATGTTGTAGTTAAATGTCATTTGTTTGAATTTAACCTTTGACCCCAATTGATAATATAACTGCTCACATGCATAATGTGCATTAGTGTCCTGCTGCAGAGCCCCAGGATGGGGCCCACCTCCAGCACTGGGACCCATCTCTATTGCCAGGACACATGGTGGAAAATAACTTGGTATATATATATATATATATATATATATATATTTTAGTATATGTATATACTAATATATATATACACACACTAATATTTATATATATATATATATATATATATATATAAATCAATATTTATATATACAGTATATATATATTTATATAACTGTAATATAACCTGTAACATAGAGAGTTAGGTAAGGTAGCATGTAGTAGCAGATAACTTGTATTAACCCTATGAGTTACTGTACATTCAGGTAATATTAAGCAGCAAATAACTTGTAGTTCTACTAACCTTATGAGTTAGCTAACCAGCTGTGCTAATGTCGTCAGCAAACTAACGTTAGCTGAAGTAATTACATTAAGCTTTTTGCTTTGATTTTTTGTTGTCGCACTATCGTTCACATTGCTTGCTAAAGACACTAGCCTTGTAGACCTACAAGTTATTTGCTAGACCTTTCTTATATCGTGTGGATTATTTATTTTTTCTTAAAAACAGTGAGAGTATGTGGTTCAATATGCAGGTGAAATTAAGTTCCCAATCACCAGGCATCAAAAGGCATCACAAGGAGATATTTTCAATGATTTTCTTTTTTGTTGTTTATGTGAGAGCAGCAGTATGCAGCAGAGCAGCAGCATGAGTTGAATGATGGAAGTTCCTTTAGACTGCCCTCTTGGTAAACACAGAGCCATAATCCATATACAGTGAGACAAGTATGTTCAAGTACGCAATGTTCTGTATGTTTCGATGGCATGTTCACCTGAATTTTTTTCGGTCTCAGCTCTCTCTGTTCAGACACGACAGATTGTGTCTTTAACCAGCACCTTCAAACGTCCCACAGATGCAGTCTGACTGAGCTAGAGGAAATCTTTTTTACACTGACATTTTTTGTCATCTTTTGGAGGAGATTTATCGCTTTTGAAGTTTACACAAAGGAAAACAGAACGTAACAGCTGCACTTTTAAATGGAAACGTGGGAACGTTACGGGTAAGTTGTAGAGAACATATAACGTTTACTCTCACTGTTGGTCAAGATATAAGAGATATAAGTCTGAAAAAAGTTGGCGTGGATGTGCCAACTTTTTTCAGACATTGAATCAATAAAAAAAGAGTAACAACACAGAAATAGTAATGACAGCTCTCAATTATTGTTTTAATCTCTATGTTTTATCTCTTTTGACAGGTTTTGTCAGACAGACAAACAATTATTTTTTCCTTCCTGTGATTCCTGATTATCATATTTAAATGCAAAAACAATGAAAAAAAACACAAAAAAAAAACAAAGTTGTACTTAAAATAAACACACACATTATACACAAGCATACGATTTTCAAAAAACATTTTGTGAGGCATAGTTAACCAAGACAATTTGTAGATATGTGCATGCATCTACAGCTGTCCCAATATGCAATATGGATTCACTCCACTAGAGGGCGCCCTCACTTCAAATATAAAAAGACAATACACATTTTAAGAGTTACTTGTGTTTGATATACAGTATCTCAGCATAAGTACTGTAAAGTTGCCTAAAAGATTATGATGCTATATATAACTAAAAGTACAAACCACAGGTAGTTTATTAGTATATAGGAAGTGTAATGTCTGCCAGGGGAATTGAGAACAAGCATTAAAGCTTCTTTTCTTTTCAAAATTGATGAACATTATTTTGCATTACTCCTCAGATCAGCTCATGGCAAGCGGCTGCAGCACAATATCGTGTCAAGAAAGGAAGACATTACAATGGTCGAATTTATAATGGTGTCAGGAAACCCTGTTAATGTTTAAAGTTCAAAGATGTTTAAATCTGCGAGGCAGACGTCTCACAGCTGGAGGATCATCAAAATGGAACTGGAGAGAGAGAGAGAGAGAGAGAGAGAGAGAGAGAGAGAGAGACAGAGAGACAGAGAGACAGAGAGAGAGAGAGAGCTTTTCACGTGCCGTGCCCACGGAAGCAGGGATGTCACTTATTGTGTCCAGGTTTCCGGCTGGGTCTGTCTGTCCATTTTTGATGACAAAGATGATTTCACCCTCCCCTGCCACAACAGCAGTTTTAATAAGCCATCTGAATAATGTTACAGTGTCAAATATGAAAAGCACAGGAAGGGATTTAGAGTCAAAGAAGGAGTTAAAAGTTGGGATGGCTTGTGAAACCGAGTCAGCTTTGCAAAAAAAAAAAAAAAAATGCCAGTAGAAGCAGAGCCTTCTCGCACCGCAGTTGATGAACTTGCAGGTTACGTAATCACTTGCTTTGAGCGTGTTTTCCTAACGTGACCTCAGACAGACTTCCTCAGGTGGCTTTACAGGATGTTTCGTTTGGCTCCGTCAGTACCTGAGGCCTGGATCTTGAGGCCCAGGGGCTGTTTGTCAAGTGATTACAGGTCTCAAAGAGAGAAATACCACCGCAAGACCATCAGTCATTTATCTCGCTCCGTTCAAACACCTTTCATTCAGATAAATTCAGTGACAGCTCGGTCCTGCTTTTGTACTCTAAAGCAGGGATCCCCAACCACCGGGCCGCGGACCAGTACCGGGCCATGGATCATTTGGTACTGGGGCTGCACAGAAAGAATAAAACGTTCTTTGTTTTTTTTTTGCTGTTGGTAATATTTATTGCGAACATTTTTTTTATGTATTATATCTTATATATATTACAATGTAATAATAATATAAATAAAGTGCACAATATAATATGGAATAATTACATTTACATTATATATGTAATAGTTAAATTATATGTTTTGCACTTTATTGTGTGTTTTGTTATGCCTGCACCCCCCCCCCACTAGTCCGGAGAAAAATTGTCTTGCATGAAACCGGTCCGTGGTGCAAAAAGGTCGGAGACTGCTGCTCTAAAGTGTTCGCTTTACATTTGCTCATATTTCTGCCAGGCATCCCAAAAAAAATGACATTCCCATACAACAAAACAGCATTTAAATTGTTTTTTTGGGTTTTGTCCCAGACACTTTTGAAAAAGCTCTTCCTGTGGCCTGTGTTAGAAGTACCACCATTCAGCCCTTTGTGTGCTTGTTTTTAAATGTTTTCTCCATTTTTTTATGAAAAGCTTCCTGTCAATACTTCGTCACAACTATCAACACTTGATTCCTCTTGTTTATCTGTCCACTAACAGCTGCCATCGTTTCAGACTTTGCTCATTAGCTCCTGCCCACCTGCCGTCCTCATTGTGTTCCCCCCTTTGCCAGTCACCTGATCCTGCACCTGCCTGCAGACATGATCCTCATTACCCTAACATCAAAAGAGATTATACTAGACCTTGATAGTAGCCTCGTCATTTCCCACAATGTGTATCATATCTCCTTGTCCCTTTTGTTTCGCCCGAATCTGCCTGCCTGCTATTCTGATTTTGAACCAAACTATTTCAGTGTAGTTGGTGTCGTGTGTTTTGAAGACTCTTTAGCCTGTCTGGGAAAATCTAGTGCACCTTTGAACAGTCTAATTATTGTGGTTTTTGAAAGAGACCTGGTCCAATGTGATCTAGATGTGAAGAAAGGAGTGAAATCTCCCTTTTTTTTTTGCTTTTTTTTTGGGATAAAGCTTTCACACATTCAAAAGTGGGTTTCAGGCAGCGTTAAGGTTTCCTCTAAAATGTCTAACAGGCTTTCACAACATAAGAGTAAAAACATAAAAAATCTATATAATATATCTCTATAACTCTGTGGCAAATGAAAAACCAGCAGAACAAACGTGTTCTGCATGTCAATGCATCACAAGGGGGGAATCTTTAGAAAAATGTCCACCAACGAGCAATAGCTCTTTAAATAGCAAAGCAATGAAAGCTTCTCCAGGGGTCATAATCTCATATAATCATCGGTTCCTCCCTCTGATACTTCCCGGCTTCCTTTGGAATTTGATGGAGTCCATTAATTTATTTTGTGTACAGATTGCCTGTCTGATAAGCAAGTCACAGCTCGCCCCTCCACTTTCTCTGTGCCAACTGGCAAACTGCATCTTTACGCGTCACTGCATCTCATCTGGCAGTGGGGATAGCAACACGGAAAGCTTAGGGTAGAACTTTTGTGCGATACCAATTCAAATGTGTCCACAGTGTTCAATCATCGGGAAGACTGTGAGTATGCTCGCTGTTTTCAAATTAGAAAGCAGAAAAATATTGGTGAGTTTTCTTTGGTGATTTATTAATCATTAACTATTGGCAGGGTTTTGCAGGTGATCAATGCGAGGTCTGTAGTATTATTGGTAACATGGGCTAGAACATATTGCTCTCCCATTGCATTAAATGTTTCTACAAATTGGTACCATTCTTTTTAATTTACTGTATTAACTCTTTATTAACTCAAAACAACGCATCGCATGCTTCCTTTAAGAGCACTGCTCCACCATTTAAATGAACTATAGGTGATGATTTGTCGAGAGCAATGCCAGTACACGCCTGTGCTGGAAAATGTTGAAGCCGAGGCAGACATTTTAAAAAGGAAGCTGGCAGCATCGGGACTGCAAAATGTGCAGATGATGAACAGCGTGGCCCTTGGGAGCCCGGTTGTACAGAGCCGAACATCTTAAAGAGACAGTCCAGCAGTTAAGATGAATTGTGATCTGGCTTGCGAGTCCATAGTATAATGAAAGAGAAGTATTTTTAGAATGTATTAGGCTCCAATCTTACATTAGAAGGGAAAAACAAAGCAGACATGTCTTTGTGGGTAGAAATAATGTCATTAAATCAAACCAAAGGATCTAAGTGATGAAGAAGAAGCTCTGTGACAATGTGGACACAACCGGAGAAGAAAAATGGGAACGCTGTGGTGAGTAGAAGAGACGTAACACAATTTAGCAAACAACATCTGTGTTGCCTCAGCTCCAACAAAGACCCAAAGGGTTTGATTAGTCAAACAATTGAGTGCTCTGTAGTATCGGACACCTAAGTTGTTAGCGACACAAGTCCAAGACCACGTGAAACCCCTCATCTCCCTTTGGAGGGTTTCCCAGAAGTCATGTAGACTATTTTAATTATAAAACTGTTTCAGGAAGATGTGCTGTTGGTGTCAAATAGGACCCAGATCAGAAACGCAAATACCTCAAATTCCTCGTGCAGAGCCTTTCCCACTTTTTTTATACTCCTTCAGCTGCTTGTCTGAGCCATCTTATCCAGGACTCATCAATTTATAAAATGTTACAGTGCGGGAGAAACACGTTTGTGTCCGAGCAGGAACGTACGCACGCATGTCCAAACCAACTGTTACCGCCATGAACCATGACCAGAGCACCAGATTAAAGACATTTTTTATTTTTATTTTTTTTTTTTATTCAAATGACTTCTTTGATAATAAAAATAAAAATATTTACAAATAAAGGAAAAAGACAATAATAATTTTTTTTTAATATATTTATATGTAAAAAGTACGACTGTATATAAACTAACTAATCATGTAATTTGAACAAATTAAATGATTAGTGAAAAAACAACAACACTACAATTGGACATGTATGTAAACTAAGTAATGTCATTTGAACTTAAATACATTAACTGATTAAAGTTAAAGATTATAGTGTATATATATATATATATATTATAAAATATATAGTATATCATAATATACTAGGTTGGGGGCAAGTCTTCACCAGGGACACGCTGGGTATCTTTAATGTCCAGGATCTCCACATCTCTGTTAAGCCCTTCACCTCCTGTGAAGACTACATATATTAATTGATGCCTTAACGAGCCTATTGTCACGGCAGAGGTAAAAGGAAGGAGCCAAACGCAGAAGCAGGCTTAGCGTTAACAAAAAGAGAGCTTTATTTAAACAAAGCTAGAGCACAAAAATAAATAGCAAAAACACAAACCGAGAGGGCACGAGGGAACACGAGGGAACACAAAGGAACACGAGGGAAAACGACCACACCAGGACCAGGGAAGACGTAGGAAACATTGACGACCAACTGACAACAATGAAAATGAGAGGTAAATATACACAGAGACACTAATGACGGGACACAGCTGGAGAGGGTACGCAAAGACAAGGATCAAATCAGGGAAGGGAAAACAATCACAAAAAGCAAAGAAGTAAAACGAGACATGACACAAGGGGAATGAACCTACAAAATAAAACAGGAAGCACAAAAACCAAGATCATGACACCTATTGGATGTCCAGTAAAAGACCTAACAGGATCTATCATCTATCATCTATATAATAAATGAAGTAATTTACTCGGTAAGCCTTGGTTTAATGCTTGGGTTAAGCTAAATGTGAGCGATGAAGGACATTTTAAAAAAAAAAGAAAGAAAAAAAAAAGAAGGCATTAAAACCTCAAAATTCAGTGAGGCATCTTTCTGTGGTATTATGTAAATAGATTTTTTTTTTAAATAAAAAAGTTAATATACCGTATATATAGGTACATTTGCATTTGTTACTTGAAATGAACCGTAGGCTTATTTTGTTTACCTTTCACACACTTCATTACTTCACTGCCAGCAACAGGAAGGGTGGTGCCAGCAGCCTTGTCCCTTCCTTCTCTAGGTGGCTGCGCACAGAAATATCTGGCCGTATTACTCCTACTCAGCGTCTACTGTTGCACAGTTACACATTACATATTTAATTGCATAGCAGGTTTTCAAAAAGTGTCAATTTAAGAACACTGGTGCCATTAGAAATACCGGCCAATTAATGTGTGACAAAGGCCTCGCAGCCTCGTCAAAAAAATTTTGGACCTTGGTGGTTTCTTTTAATGATACTATTTTTATTGTGTGTGCAGCCAGCCTGTGTTCCAAAGTGCCATTCTGAAAAAACACCCACAAAAAATACAGTTTTTTTTTTAAGGCAAGGTAACATCAATTTAATAAAGTAATAAGCTCACCATAACACAGTAGCTAACTGATAGCACAGCACCACTGCTGAATGCTAGACATGGCTTTTGCATGTATTATGGAGTGAACAATTTCTACATATACAGTGTGAAATGTGAAGCCCCAAAACTGAGAAAATAAAGCAAAAATATAGACTGTACTGAAATACATCAATAGATAATATTGTTAGTTAAATAATGAAAAGATCACCAATGGTAATTGTTAAAATACATAAACCTTAACCTACTTTACTCTCCTATTTACCTTCCACCATCTCTTTTTATTTTTCAACTCTTTTGTTGTACTATTTTCTCTGCTGCTGTAGACTCAGTGTATCGTAAGCATTTTGCAAACAAAGGTGTTTTTTTACACTCCCATTTAAATGCTCTAATAAAATATTTATTTATTTATTGATGTCACATTTTGAAAACCCTCTGCTCCCTTTTTGTCTTTGTCTTTAATTGTACACCCAAAATGTATATGGTTCCTTTAATTCCTCATTGTATCCTTAAAGTCTCTGCCGGTGTCAGTCGAGGCTCAACAAGAGACATTTGCGAGACCTCAGTGTATTTTATGAGTGAACCCAAATTGTAGGGGACATTCATGACAAACGCTGAATGCTACTTTAAAGTGCAACTTTTCCCCCACATGGGAGTCATACATCAAGGCGTCTGCCGGATTCTGATATATTTTACTGGGTTTGGCAGTATAAAGGCCCAACTCCTGCGTAAACACAAACCCAGACACATCTACATGGAGGAAAACATGGCCTGCTGCCAGAGAAGAACTGTGTAAACAGTGTCAAAATATCCCTCGTCCAAATGATGCTGTGCGCGGTGTGGCACAGCCTCATGCATCTGCTCTGGCTAAACAAGGAGTTAAATTACTTGCCTGTCTACCAGCAACCAAACACTGGAAATTGTAGAGCCCCAGAACAATTTATATCGTCACGTCAATCTTGGAAAGTGCTGAAAAAAAGAAAGAAAAGAAGATAGGGTGCTGAAAAACCACATTTACTTGGCATTGCATTTTTATTAAATCAGTCTGGGGGTGGACCACTGGGAGGATTGTGGGAAAGAGGAGGAGACATATAATGCTGGTCAGAGGTCACCTTCAAGCCCAGTCAAAAATGGACTTTATACTACATCCTGACATATGTAGCGCACAGCCCAGACTAATGCCAAACACTCCAACAGCACATGTTGTCGTACTGCTACATTTTCGCCCGCTACGCCATTCCATAATCACCCACACTCGGGAATGTGAGTCAGCAGTTAAACTCCAGGTTGTAGGGGGTAAACTGATTCAGCCTTCACCACACCGGGGGAGTTCAGTCAAGGCCCATGCATCTCCAGGAAGCAACAATAATTAGCTCAGCCTTTCCAGTCTAATGTGGCGAAGGGATCTGAGCTCTGAGGTCATCGTGGAGCATTCGTCTTGGATAGGGGGCTTCCTCTTTCACGCTCCGTCCCTCCTTCCCTGCACCTAAGAATTTCTCAGTATGCTTTCAAAAGTGTTCACTGCGCACACTCAAAGTGCGTTGACATTTTTTTTTTTTAAATCCATGAGTTGAAACATGATCTGCATTCATACTTTTTTTTCTCAGCAAAGGCACTTCTGAAGGCAGCCATTGGGTTTTTAAAACGGCAGCAGCGCAATTTATATAAAAAAAATGGAGTTCGATGAAAGAGTGAAAAGACAAACAGCGCCAAGCGTATTGAGTAACTGAGAAAAAAAAAACTAAAACACAATGGACCTCGTCAGTTTAAAGATACAGTAGTACTGCTGGCAGGCTAGGAGGAGGCTGTAGAAGGAAAACACAACACAGCTCCTGTGTGTTTTGAACGGAGGAACACAAGAACGCATGTAGAAGTGTTTGAAGGTGGAAGACTTTCAGGGGTAAAGGGAAACACTAAAATATAACGCATCTTGAACTCCAAGCAGACGTTTTGACAGCGTGAAAATATCCCTTACTTACATAGTCCAGACCCCTGAAAAAAAAGGCAGATTAGGGGAACAGTGGACATCTAAAAGGAAAGACAGGCCTTCAGACATAACAAGGTCCCCACAAATCAAACAAGTCTGAATAAGCCAGAAGGAATGATTCCAGTGTGACAGCCAACTGGCCAGTTGTGTTACAATATATGAGCCACAGTGCACCAATCTTATGGCACCAGAATCCAAGTAGAAAGTAGAAACAAAGAGTGTATGTGCACTCTGTTGAGAAGAATCTGGACAGACCACGATTATATATTTGGTCTCTTTGATATCCCAATGGAGCATTAAGGCTGAAAAAAGTATATTATTTTACACCGCATGGCAGTATGACATATATATTCCTTATTACATTGCTCTAGCTCTTTACGTCAAGTTTTACGTCAAGCCTTATGATGTTTACACTGACCAGTCAAACTCTTTCTTTTATGGCTGCACCATTCCACCAAATGGAAAATTCTACATCATTTTGTACACATTTTTCAAAAATAGCCTGATAGGCCTGATAGCCTAACTTTGGGAATAATAACATTCTGTCTGTTTGGCTGCGCAACATGAGTTTGCACCGACCAGCAAGAGGGGGGGAAGAGAATGAAGCAGACTTATATTTTTACAGAGGCTTTTTCTGTTATGCATGTGCACATGCATGCAATTGTGTATATGCATGCATGACAGATAACCTTTTTTTATGCATACACTGTTGATCTCTTTATGTATATAAATGCCTGTACATGTGTATCTACACATTTTATACTTTGGTTTTATTGGTAAATGCATTTATGTACTGTGGTTTGTGTGTGGACTTACCTGTAGATGTTAAAAATGAGAGGATCAGGCTGGTATTATGGCCAAATCGCAACATGTCGGGCATGCAAGCTTAAGAACATGGCTTCATTCCAAAACCCAGCACTCATATCAATCTGGAACACACCAAGAATTCATATTTTGGGTTACATCACAAAATGAAAAATAAAGTAAATTCTGCTGGCGATAATCTCGAAACATAAAGCAGGTCCACTGTGTACATGTCTGAAATGAAAACAGAAAACATTCAATTTGAGAAGAAGTCATTCAAATGGGGGGGGGAACATGCAGGCCACATTTCAACAAGTAAATCTGCATACAAGATAAAACAACTTGCTGAACTTCTCCCTCTTATGTGAAGCTTTACAAGTCAGGACAAGTGGAGGAAGGTGTTCTCCCTGAATTATTGGCGAGGAAACTCAACACATCATCAATGCCTGCAGGTTGGGAGAAGAAAAAAAAGGTGACAAGAGACACAGAGATCTTTGCAGGCAGGGTCGAGGCAGGCAAACACTCCTACCTACCTGTACCAACTACAACCCAACATGGTTGAATAAATAACTTCTTGAAGAGCTGTCATTACTCAGCTATCAGCTATTTGTAACATTACCTACCTGAGGTAAGCTTACACTTCTCCATCACTCAGCTCTATAGCAAAGGCGAGTCATTCTGCTCTGAAGATTTTGTGTACATTAGAGGAGTCTGCACAGGCATGCAGCAGGCATGTTGTAAGAAGCCAAACAGATACTGTTGTCATAGGAGTCCAGGGAGGTTGAGGTGATAACTTGAGCACCGCTGCTATTCCGAATTGCCTGCTATCTTTTGCAGAACCATGATATACTAGCAGGCAGAGGTTAAAGGGATGGTTTGGATTTTTTGAGGTGGGGTTGTATGAGGTA
The DNA here is from genome assembly GCA_943593645.1 of Bovichtus variegatus. Lineage (NCBI taxonomy): Eukaryota > Metazoa > Chordata > Actinopteri > Perciformes > Bovichtidae > Bovichtus > Bovichtus variegatus. The sequence continues at coordinate 3,198,660 of CALSCE010010700.1, forward strand.
CACGGTCAGTGTGTAACCTACGGTAGATGGCGGTCGCCAGGCCCCGAGTTCAGTGAAGCCTACAGAAGCTATGGGAGCAATGAACTGCTGTGGAGGGGGGCAGCAGCAGTAATATTTCCACAGCTCCACCTTGCTGTCAGACGGCCCTTTCCGACGAGGAACTGAAGCCGTTATCTATGCTCTCTTCAAAGCCACCAGACTCCTTTGACAAAAACATTAATATTACCTTGCGGAACACGAGAGTTGTTGGTCAACGGCTGCCTCAATGGCTTTGAAGGCAGCATAATTAACGACTTCAGTTCCCCCTTCGGAAATAAAGCATACACTTTCTTTGGTGGGCCTTTCGTTTAGGTGGATAAAACACAACTTGCTGCTGCCCCCATCCTCAGTAGTACATTGCTTGTTTTCCGTGCAGGCACTCCTGTGTGTGGGCGTGCCGACCGCCATCTATTGTAGATAACACACTGACTTTGGATAAGTACCTCATACAACCCCACTTCAAAAAAATCCAAACTATCCCTTTAAGAGGTGGTTTCAAGTTCCTATTCTAGTTCTTTCCTGTCGATAACAAACATATCAGATGAATTGCCTTTTGCATTGATGATATTTTTGTTGCACAAAGGTTGCTTTGTAGCTTTTCATTGTAAAATGCTTCTCATAGATTTCCTTAACCATGGCTATTTTCTTTTCCTGAGGGAATTATACATCTTCTTTCCTCTTGACTCATAGACCTCAGAGTGATAAATTGCTCTGGTACATTCCAGTTTGGGTTGTCGGAGACCCCCACTCACCAGACACACAGGGGTGGTTTACCCATCTGCAGAAGCGAATGGAATATGAGGGCCAGTCATTTTTCTTTTTCTTTTTCCCCCCTCGGCTGTGGAAAAAAAAAAAAAAAGGCCCACATCCTAATAAAAGTGTGACATCACCAAAGTACATACTTTTGTTTTATACCCAGTTATTATCCCTGTGTTGCAGACTATAACTTTCTCATAAGAAAATAGGCTCCAGCTTCTTTCCTCTCACTTCTGTCTTGGGTTTCAGTTGAAAGAAAATCACAACCGTGGGTCGGAGACACTCTTATTTGTATTTTTAATGCTATCAGAATTGCGTATATGTCAGTAGATTGTATGGATAGAAACGTTTAAGACAAAAGATTGTGTAGCACCATATCTCTATGTTCCACACAACCGCTAACAGTGAGGAGGTTGGTAGTCAGATGCAAAGTTGTAGCCTTAGGTGTCATTTTTATTACAGAGAATTTCCAATATCCACATTCCTAGTCCATGAACATCATAGTCCACGGACTATGATGTTCATTTGAGCTCATCTAGAGTGCGTTGTAAAGAGAGATGGCTTTGTTAACCAAGCTCCACGAAGCATGGAGGTTTTCTGCTTCTGTATGCAGAATTTCTCCCCAGCTTGTGGTCGCAGGGGCTTGGATGAAAACTACTTCTGCTATTACACCAAATACTGCAAATTGGTCCAGGCCTTTGTGCATAGTATGGCTTGAAATGGAAGTGAAATGTTCAAATTGTGCACATTGGCTGAGATGAAATGGAATGTTTCATCACGTGAAACCAGTTGTGACAGTTTAGAGAGGGTGGGTCACGTTGTTTAATGTGAGCCAGCGATAGTTAGGCTCACACATGGGTGGAGTACGTTTTTTTTTTAATCTGATTTTGGACTTGCTGGCTAGATTCTGCCAGATCTAACGAAAATACGGTTCTTTTGGCCTCATCCTTATGGACAGGACGAAGAGCTCTGACATCCAGAAGGATGAAATAAATGTTCTTATTTAAAGGAGCCAGTTGAGCTGGGCATCTGATCAAGATGTCTCCTGGATGCCGCCCTGTGGAGGTATTCTGGGCCAGCTATTCTAACCTAGTGGACCGCGGAGGTACTGCCAAATGGTTAGATTAAATAAAATAAAAATGATTTGGTTATTTACAAAATGTGTCATTTTTTATCTTAAAGTGCTCAATAATTCACATTAATATAAAACATCAAATTAAAATGCATAATTTTCATGACCAGTTAGATAGATAACGGATGCTATCCTCGGATGCAGTGACACAAAATGGATTGCTTTTAGAAATAAAAACAATGATGAGGGAGACAGCCCTGTGCCAGTAAAAGGGCCAAGGTGTTTTGCGAGGAAATATGACCCTTAATACTTAAAGTTTGGATTCATAATGGCAGACAGTGATGCTGAAACGGCAGCGCGGTGTGTTGAATGTGGTGAAATCCTGTAAAACCATCGAAGCTCCAGAGACCCTTAATCACGAAGCACTTGGGATGTGTTCTGAAGCCCAAAAAGTATTTTTCTAACGCAAAGGGACAGGCGTCGGGCTCATCAGAAAGTAATCACAACATCAACATCTTATTCAAAAGGTGCTGTGATATGTCCCGAGAGTTACTAGGTTTACTAGTCCCAGGTGTCTCACTGCAAAATATTTAGTTTGGTCATAACAGCTGACAGTGGCCTTTTTTTTGTCGTGTTTTTTTTTTTTTTATCATTTATTTGTGAAGGTTGTCCTCAGAAGTCAGATGTTGGCCTTAAGTTACAAAAGGTTGGGAACCCCTGTTGCAGGCACATCCATGTGGGAGAAGACCCAGGGGCAGGCTCAGAGCACACAGTGGAGGGACTATACTGCATATTTGATCTGGCCCGGGAACACCGTGGGACCCCCCGAGAGGAGCTGGAGGCAGTAGCCCTACTTTGTTCAGCTTGTTACCGTCGCTACACAGAACCCAATGAGCATCAGACAATGAATGGATGGATAAACCGGCACACTGTTGTCAACTCTGACTGGCCTTCATGTCATCCAAGCGGCCTCACGCTCAGCTCGCACCCTTGCTCACCATCTCTAGAGAATCCTGCAACAGAAAAGGCTGGGCAACCCCTTCCCAGCCCCCACTCTTCCCCTTGCAGTGATTAGCTAAGTGGACTGCGTTAGCCAAAAAAAGGAAGTGCTAACACATCATTAGACATTGCGATAAAATAAAATAAAAAATAATATAACCCACTAACAGACATGCCAGAAAAATATGTAGAGGAAATGTGCTAAAAAAAAACAACCCATTATTAAATAAAATAAATAAACATAGCAAGTACAATAAGACATACTGAACTCACACTACACCGTGACGGATGTCTACTGATCACAACTTAAAACATTCTTCTCCATGTTTTTTTTTTATCTAAATACCAATGAATCTTTCTATAGGTGAAGAGCCTGCGAAAAACTTACTTTAGGGGCTTGAGGACACTTGAAATAATGTGATGAGCACAGCTGAAATAACAAGGGAACTGTCTTTTTTTTTTTGTTGCGATAATACGAGTACCTCTTAACATGAAAAACAGTGCTTTGTTGCGCCAGACTTTCCCTAATCCGTTGGTACCTTCACATCCATCATTGTTTTAAACTCTCCCTGCATGACCAATGCCTGGATGCCTCTGGGGACACAATGTGTCAGAAATTAAAAAGTAATGAACTCAAGTATTTCTACATCTCTTCAAGTGAAGTCTGAGCCCCCATCAAACATCAGCTAACAGTCAAGTTGCCTGCCAGTTTCCGAACAATCTGACAGATGTGCTGCGTGCCCCGAGGACATGCAAAGTGCTTTGAGCCGATATAAAGCCTCTGCTGCATTCACAAACATGCAAGTTCAGTCCTGTTCCAGGTGAAAGGCCTTTACTGTGATGCTTTAGCTGGAAAAGTTAAGGCTTTGCAATTTCTTAGCTAGCTTTTGATATTCCTTAAGATCAAGTGGACATTTTGCAAGCGGAAATATTGGGAGCTTCCTGAAAAAAAACCCTATAATTTATTTCTCTGGAGTCATGAAAATCCACATCAAATGTCATCAAAATGCAACTAGTAGTTTCCAAGATACCTTTTCATGGATGAGTGGTCAGATGGTCATCTAAATAAATGTGAGATATACTCATGATCATGCATATAGCAGCTGTCAAGATGCAACGCTCAGGACCAACTTTAGGGCCTTTTCACTGATGGTAATGTGTCATCCATCCCTAGCAATACAATCATATGTATTGCATCATTTCAAAATGTTCATTCTTGTATTATATAACAAAACAGCCATGCTAGCAGCCCTGTGAAGCTGTACGTATAGGCACTGGGGTGGTTATTGTTTGAAGTGGGGTTGTATGACGTACTTATCCATAGTCAGTGCATTACCTACAGTAGATGGCGGTCGGGGCACGCCCCCAGCCAAGATTACCGGCACGAAAGTAAAGCAAAGTACTGCTGTTCATGAGGGCAGCAGCAAAACATATTTTACCTGCCTATAAAAAGGCCCAACTGAAGAGAAATCAAAATCAGTTAAAGTGCACACTATATTTAGAATATTTTCACCCCTTTACCTTCCTGTCAGACGGCCCTTTCCGATGGGAAACTGAAGCCATTATCTAGTTATCTATGCTCTCGCCAAAGCCACCAGACTTCATTGACAAAAACATATGTTTTGCTGCTGTCCCCGTCCACAGCAGTACATTGCTTTACTTCCGTGCTGGTACTTCTGCCTGTTTCTCCAAACTGGCAGCGTGCTAACTGCCATCTACTGTAGGAAATACACTGATAAGAAGTCTACCTCATAAAACCCCACATCTACACACCCGAACTATCCCTTTAATGTTTACATCAGCATGCAAACATGCACGCAGTGACCATGCTAACATGATGATATTAAGTAGTTGTATTGACATCAATGTTACATCTTATTTGCTAACGCCAATTAGCATAAAAGAAACCTTACCTTTACCACCTATACTACGGATTTGATACTGTATATACATTTTTATATTATTATTATATTATATTTGTATATGCAACCCCACCTAGACTGATACCTATCATGAACCTGTTTATACTTTTTGATCCATACTGATTTTGGCATTGTATAGATTGTATATATATATATTTTTTAAAAGTACAGCTTGATGTAGTACAGATGTTTTGCGTATATTTGGTCATAAAGTAGTGCATTGGGCAAATTCCAATTTATATCCAATGAGATGGAAAGTAAGCGCATCACCCAAGTCATTAGAATGTACCCTCCATGACTTTCTGTAACACATTTCATAGCAATCCATTTCACTCAAAACCAAAATTGTCAACCTCACGGTGGCACTGGAGGTAAAGTAGTGAAACCTGAATGTTCGTACAAAAGCTTCAGGCCAATCCATAGTGGATGGACATTTATCACATTTCTCTTATTAAAATAAATTCCCCCTATTTTGCTTTTCTCATTCGGAAAAGAAAATCTCGAGAAAGTCAGTTATGATCTTGGACTTTAAATAGAATAAATATTCATAAAGCAAGGGGAAAGGCTTGGGTGGAGCTGAGGAGGGTCATGCAAGCAGCTACACCTAGGATTAATATAGGCTGAGACTCAATCAAACAAACACATCGCAATCTTCCTTGAAAGAGAGGCAGACTGCTCATTCTCTTAGGGATTTATACTTTAATGAATGACATGAAAAGTGTCAGCATTTGGTAAGATGCGTGTTTCTTGGAAAGTAAAGTACAGTAGCTCACAGTGAGCCTTGGAAAAGCTCCTGAGAGGTAGTCATACTTTCCCCGGGCTGTTACATCTTCTCTCTTTCAGACACTAAGATCATCTGACTAGCCATGATCTCATGGGAACTCCATCCACAGAGGCAAACCACTGCTTGAAAAAAAAGAAAAATGTAGAAGTATTAAGAACAGCCCACATCATAATTTAGTTATAAATGAAAATACATGAAAAGCCTTTTTTTTTATATACAGTTGTGATAATATGTTTTCCTCTTTTATTGCACCAATCTTTATTTTATTTTACACACATTACTACCATTTAATGTAAGTTATGAGGAAAACATCTGGTTTTGTTTTTATTAAGGTATGATAACATTTTTTAAAAAAGGTCTGAGATGTCCCAGCTGTTGAGGTGGGTGCAGAGAACTCGTCATCATACAATTTAGATAACAAAAACTATCGCTGTAATCTGATTCAAAACAATCAAATGAATTTAAAGTTTGAGTGCAGCGATGATGTGTACAATCAGCCCAAATTAGCAAAGCTTCAAAGTTCAGTGCCTTTACACTCTCAGTGATCAGCCAACGCGTATGAATTTCCCCTTCTTTTCATACGTTGTGCAAACGTATCAGACTTCTTACAATGTCCATACACTATAGTCTCAATAAGCACTTTAATTGTGTGAATATTTGATCAAACCACTGAAATGTGTTATGTGATGTTTCGGCCCACCATTTTCCCCTTCTTGTGCCTCTCAGCTCCTCTGTCTGGAAAGTAAACAAATGTCTGAGTCCGGCACTCAAAGGCAGGACTTCCATCCCCCTCAAAGATAGCTGGCCAATGACTCATGCTCAGCGGCCTCAGCCCTCCTCACATTTTCCACAAGGTGCAAATCATTTCCCCCACAACCATGTAAATCAAAATGTACATGTGGTGGTTAGGCATTAGGCCGCTCTGAACGTTTTGATAGCACTTTTTTTTGCTCTGGTGGTTCCAGTTCTCCTGCTCATTTAATAAGAAATAGAATAATAAAATTATTCTGTTCCATTTGTAGGCACGAGTGAGTGGGATTGTAACACCTAAAAGAAATCTTAGATCATGATAGATGTATGTGTAAGTATTGTGTCTCACCATTTGAAGGCTTTAACCGGGGCCTATCATAAGCTACTGCCCCTTCTTTTCATATTCAGGAGCGAATTCACTAAAGCATTGTGCGGCTTTTGGGGTAAGACAAAGAGAAAGACAAAGAGAAATCATGTAATTCTCAGAGCGTCTCGGTGCTCCTGCGCTATTTGGACGTATTTAAATGAGGTAATATGCATACATTTAGCGCAATAATGGTCCCCTTTTTATGCAAATGAGCTTCCTTGCGAACAGTCCAATTCACAAAGATCAGCGCTGATAGCCACACGCAGTATCAGTGAATGTTTGGTCCTCCACTTCAAATCATGGCATCTTCTTTTATCGTCTGAAGGTGTGCCTTTCAAAACACCAACAGCACTGGCGGAGTAGGATGTTTTTTTCTCTCTGTGCCATTTAGATTCCTTGCCTGAGGTTTTGAGGAATACCTCATCAGTCAGGACCTGTAGCTCGCGCTCTGAAAATGACCTTTTTGCTTTTCCCTTTTCACATTGTTCTGCCTACTGTGTTCTTAGCGCAAAGGCAACATTTATACTTTTTTTCCACATGGACAATTGCAATCAGACACACAATAGGGCAAATTGCAATCAGCTGCAAAAGTGTCTTCGCGCCGTTATATATCTTGTATGAGTCAGACCTTGAGACGGGCCAGACAGCGGTTCCAAGTGATGTCCAATTCTTTGTGCAATTCGTTGCAAATCAAAATAAAAAATCGATATTTTAGCCGTGCTACTGTCATGGATGACCTATACTGATCTGTCGGTAGGTCAGTCCATCCACTATGATACGTTTTTGTACGAACATTTAGGGTTCACTACTTCACCTCCAGTGCCACCGTGAGGTTGACAATTTTGGTTTTGAGTGAAATATCTTGACAACTACCGAATGGATTGCAGTGAAATGTGTTACAGAAAGTCATGGAGGGTACGTTCTAATGATTTGGGTGATGTACTTACTTTCCATCTCATTGGATATAAATTGGAATTTGCCCAATGCACTACTTTATGACCAAATATATGCAAAACATCTGTACTACATTAAGCTGTACTTTGTTTTTTTAAATAGAAGTCTTTATTTATCCCAAAGGAAATTGCTGTGCAGCAGTTGCAATACAAAGTTGGAAGAGTGCAAATATAAAATCTAAGACAATAACAATACGGTGCATATGAGGTGCACATCCAAAATATATACAATATATAGAATGCCAAATTCTTTGTAAATTTGCCCGTCAGTTGAGTATAATTTGTAAAGAAGGCAGGACTTCTTCATTATCTCTCAATGTAACATCATACATACATATGTGGTTGCAATAATGACTTACAGCGCATGACGTGATATACACCCAGATACACTGACACACACCCAGATACACTGACACACACCAGGGATGTCTTTCCATAATACTCTCCACCGAAGAGAGTTACTTTTTTTTTGAGCCATCATTGAGATCCTCTGCTTACTTGCCATGTTAGCTCCCCCACATAACTGAGGAAATCCCTTCCCCAGATCGGCGTCCGCCTGGAGGAGCTTGTCTGAGACTGTGACTGATGACTGTTGTCTGATGGTTTAGTTTTCTCCTTTGTCACCCGACATTCCTATTGGTTGCACTGTTTGAGGGGTTTGTTGGGGCTTGTTCTGACAGTTACTCGACAATCTATTGAACAGCATTCATCACCATTACAAAGTCAGAACGCTGTTGTGAGGAGAAAGGGGAAAGGGTGACAATAGGTTAAATGGACTCATATACGTGGCTTCAGCCAACACTGTGGTCCACTTCCTTTAAGGGGCCCGGTGCAGTTTTTTTGTAAACAAATAAAAGTTATGTTTATGCTTAGTGTTACTCACCAATAGGCACTGTGTTTATCTTTGAGGTCCAACAAAATATGTTAAATGCATTTTCTTCTTTATAACACATTTGCAAAGCTGATTTTGTTTTTAAGCATTTTGAAATCTGCATTGTTTAAATCAATGCTTACTTGCTAGCCTTTGATGGTGCATTGCTGCATTTCTTGGTGCATTACTGTCTTGAAGATCAACGGAATAGTGTGAAACCATTGGCAGGACATGTGAATTGGTAAACCAATCGGGGATCCACTGATTAAAAAAAAGTGCTCCATAGCGCTACTGGTGTTTAAAAAACTACACAGGGTACCTTTAAAGTTGTTCTAAATATTTGTATAAAATGGATCATGAGACCGTTGTGTAATGTGGAAGGGACCACTTGTAGCATAACCACAGAGATGTATTACCCAATTACGTTGCCAAACTCTAGCAAACATTTTAGCCTAACTGTTTTCTTTTTCAAAACTTGACTCTCATGAAACTTGTTTCCAGCTGCAGCAGACAGCTTTTTCTATTGAAAAAGCACTGATTTATCCACTGTACGCCATCTGTCCAGTCAAAGTGAGCCACTAGCTTGGTAACAGGAGTATCTAGAAGCTAACGTTATTACTTGGGAGGTGGTGGAGATTAAAACAGAGCTAAATGAAGATTGAACATTCGACTTACATTCATCAGGTGGCCATAAACACAGCAGCAGACAGACTAGCTGGTGAACACAGCGGAGCACTTCGCAGCTAAAGAGCAAGATATTTTTGTCAGAATTTGTTGGAGACCAAAACAGAGCTAGGAGAAATGTGAATAATTTGACATGTAGCCAGAAATATAATTCAAAATGAATGCTAATGTTGATTTCTGTCTGCTGCATATATAAATGGACAACTGTTTGCTAACACATGTTAATACCGTTGCCCTCAAGCGGCCTTAAAAAAAATGTATTGATGCTGCTTTAACTTCATTTTAATGGCTGTTCATTCTTTAAAGTTTCTGTCTAAACTATAAATACAATGACTTTCATTAGTGAATAGAGAGTATGTAGAGCTATGAATAAAAAATGTTTTTGAAACTATTATGAAACTTTCTATGTGGCTTGGAAAACCATATTTCTATTAACAAATCCCTCTTTGCTAAGAACTTAATTAAGTTCAGCAGAGTAGAGTAGATACACAGTCATTTTTGTTTTCTTCAGGACACCGTGGCCTTGCTTCGAGACTTCAGCAGTAAGACTCAAGGAAACAATTCATTTCTCTTTGGGGTAAAGGAGGTCGTCCCTGGGTTCACGGCAGCATGCAGCGTTCATGAGTGGGTACTGAGGAGGGCCCCTGGCGCAGGTTACAAGGATTTCTCCACTCCTGCTTACCGGAAATGTCCTTCATGCTAAAAACAACAGTCCCCTGCGGTCCAGATGAGCTTTAAATTACATGGTCAAAGAAGTTAAATGTGAGAACACCGTTTCATCCTCAAAAACAAGAATTTAAGACGAATAACAAAGTGTAAAACTCAGAAGATTCATACTAGAAGACTGATCACCAACTCCCATACTGTTTCTAAATCAAAGTAGTAATCCGGCTTTTGTAATACAATATTTATTGAGCCCTATTGGCTCATTAATCCAATTTGACAATAGAGGATGAGTAGCATGAATCAGGAGGACAGATCTGTCCGAATGTGGCCGATTGATATTACAAAAAAAGATATTATATAATTTCTGATGACAGGCACATGGCTGTTGTTTCACCAAAACAGATTTACAACACAACAGAAAAAAGGCTTCACGTCGTGAATGTTTGTTTGTGTTGGACATTTTGTGCTTTCGATGTGTGTTTCGTTCTGTTAAGAAAATCCGATTTTCTTGTTTCAAGTTGTCTCCTTATTGTCTCATGTTTTATTGGCCTCAAATGTCTTCTAGGTTTGGGAGGCGAAGCGGGGGGGGGGGGACGAGATGACTTAAGCAGATGAGCCCGGACCACGAAACTGCACGTTAGGAAAGAGGGGAAAGTCATCACAGCCTTGGCAGTCAGAGCTTAGTTTGGAGTGGAGGGAGGATTGTTGAAGTACAAGTAAGAGATAGCACAGAGGTTTTTTTCCGCTGGAGGAAGTCCGCTCACAGCTTACATTGCCTGAGAGAATTCTGTCAGGGCTTTCTGCCCGCCTCTGCCTGTCCAATGAAACACAGGTTTTTGTATGAGATCCTCAGTGAGATCTTTCCCATTTTTTTACAAACTTAAAATTTTTTAGTCCATGCTTTTTTTCTATCTCATCTCGCTTAAACTACTCCAGCTCTGTTTAGTCTGGCATTAGCTGGAACATGCTCCTGTTTACAACCGGCTCAAAACACAGCAGCCATGCTCCTAACAAATGCCTCAGACAGACGGTTATTACAGACAATTAATTATATAAGATTTTACTAATTTTACTAATCACTAATTTTACTAATTACATATATATATATATATATATATATATATATATACTGTATATAACATGCAATGCGGAATGTATTTGGTCTGCCAATAAGTTTATCCTTGAACTCCACAAAGTTTAAAGGGCAATCAAGCATTTGTGGCCAGAGACTCCAAACTGGAAGAGCATGCCTGATTGTATATAAATAAATATAATAATTATTAGGGCATTGTAGGCCTTTGTTAGACTCAGGGATGGGCAATGACATGCAACTATGACATGCCCCCCCCCCCCCCCCCCCCCCCCCCCCCCCCGCGCATGAAACCGGTCTGTGGTGCAGAAAGGTTGGGGAACGCTGCTCTAGAGTTTTTTTTTAGTTTTTTTTTAATCTCTGTGTGATCGTTTGACAGCACCATATATTCTCGTATACAACATGGAGGTCTGCATTTTACAATAGGCACCATGTGCATTCCATCTGCTCCAACATTCTTCCTGTCCAGTCCAATGGTTTAGTTTGCTAGAAAATAACAAAAAGTAAAAAGGAATTCTGTCTTTTAGATGAAAATGTGATCTTTGTAAACCCTAGGTGGAGACTATGTTGGTTCTTTTTTCCACGGCTGCTTCGTTCGAGGAATGGTGAGCTTGCTGATGATGTGTGAGCTCAGGCTGCAGAGGCTGTGTCTTGCAATATTTCGGCAGGCGTAGCCTTGGAGACTTAAGACGCTGATAATTATTTCCATTCTCTGTTTCAATCCAAAACTAAAGTTATTTGGGATCGTATCAAAGAAGCATTCTTATGTCTGTCGATAACATCAGATCCGACTGAATCTATAATGTCTGACAAAGCAGCACAGAGTGTACAGCTGTAGCCTGGTTTGTCTTTTTTTGCAGAAAAAGCATGCATTAGCCCTAAAAAAAAGGAACATGAACATTTTAAAACAACTTTAAGAACATGCTGTTTTAGAGTGGGGCCTGACTTGTAGCCTCAAGCCTTTTAAAAGCGTTTTTTTTTTTTAAATAAAGAAACTTCCTGTATTCAACATTGCTGAAGTCATTAATTTCAGCCACAGGGACCATTTTAACATATTGGAGGAGGAGAATGTGTAAGCACAGTCATAGAACCAACAAAAAAGGCCAAAAGGAGGAGTTTGATACTTGAGATGGAGGAGTGAAAGGGGGGAGGATGCCAGTTGTACCATAGCAGAGTTTTTGTTCACTACTTCTAGACACCGCTTTATAAAAAAATAAGAGTCCTTGGATCAGCAACAGTTTCTATGCAATAGCATTTGCCAGGCTCTCTAAAAACATACTGTTTGCAAAGTCCACAAGTGACATAGGGAAGAAAAAATCACATATAGTTGGTAATTTAGAAGTATTAAATGTGTACTTACCACCCCTTTAGAGATCGTGCGACTGAACAAGTATACAACCTGAAAATGAAAAAAATACCATTTAGCCACTTGATTAGAACAGAGCCATCGTTAATGTTCTTAGTAACACCTGTGTTTTTCCTACGACGACAAGCTGTGAAAAAGGCCTAATTAGCCAGGACATGTACATAGAATTTAATATACTGTGCTTGAATACCTATCGAAACATTTTGCTAACAGCATAACACTTCAACGACGCTAACGCTAATGGCTACTTTGCTAATCAAGCTAGTTTTCTCGTGTTAGCATTATTGTAATCTTTGCTTCATTACCTCATTTTGCAGACTGACCACAGAGACGGAGAAGAAACAGCATAAAGGTGCTTAGGTAGGGAACAGCTCACGCCATTTCTGCTGTTGTCTTTCTCTCTTCAAAGATTAGTACACAAAGCTTTTGCCATATCAGTCCCCATGCAGATATATTTTGGGCCAAAGCAAAGTTAAGCTATTAGACAAAATTCAATTACAGGTGGTCAGTTCGTGTTTAATGTTTGTTCACCACAAAGTGTATGTCAACGATGTAAGGAATTAAGCTTAAAAAGGCAGATATATTCCATAACATTAGAAACATGTGGTGGATAATTCACTTTTACAGAGTAAACATATTGTCCTCAAATCAATTTGGTTAAAGGCTGTATGTTCTTTTATCCACAGAGGTCAATGAATAAATATTAGAAACACTAATGCTCAGCCTCCAACCTTCTGGCCACACTGATATTTATAAGCTTGATCTGAAACCCAGTCACAGATCTGACCTTTAACATTTCATTCAGTCCGAACCAAAAACATTTTTACAGTCCATTCAAAGAAGGTAAAAAGCATTTGTGATGTATTAAGGCAGGAAGCGGAGGTGGATCGTTATCTTCAAACCCCCGGAAATCTGAATCAAAATAATCCTTCTCTCTTTTGAATTACTGTTGGTGATGACAGCATAATGTTTGTAACTGTGCCTTTACGTAAGAGGAAACCAGGAGTTGTAGATTGATCCGTTGCCTATACAACGGAGATCACCCAAGACGTTGATGCTCACTCTGCATGCAAAACCTTTCGTTTTATGATCAACATTTGATTGATTTTCCTTTTGCCTGTTAGTAGTAACAATGTCGCTACTCCTGTTTTGATACTTTCATGGGATTTGTTGACCAGAACAGACCATAAAATATCACCAGCCTTGTCGTTTAAACAGCTGTAAAGGCTTCCTGATAGAAACACAGCAGCCCTAACAGTATGCACAAGTAGCCAGGCACACGGCCTCTGAATGCAGCGTTCGGTTGTTTGCTTTCCAACTAATCAGTTGTGAAGCTAGTTTGTATACAGACCAGCAGGGGACAAAACACAAAGTGAATCCCTGAACACCTTTCCTCTCTTTGGCAACATTAAAAGCAGGCAGCAACTGGCAGTATTTGCAGTGGCCTGATGTTTCCTTTTTTCTCAGTAATGTTTCCACAGTAAACACAACGAATGCTACTCGCGAGTCTTGTTCAGAGGAACTCTGAGTTGGCTGAACTGGTTTGTGGGCAGGGCCAACATGAAAACAGCTGTCTTTCTCATTAGCTGAGAGTCTGAGAGTCTCTTGAACCCCCCTCTCTTTCTAAACACACACACAGACACACACTCGCACACACCCTGTCTGATGGAAAGCCAATCACCTGATGCTTTTAGCACCTCATGAACATGGCACACAGCTGTTTCCTGTCACACACTTCAGGGTTAGTTGTGTGTGCAGCCTGGTATCACCAAATGGCGTATGAATAACGGGTTCATTTCTTAAGTCATTTCACGTGTTTCACGACGTATGTCTGGCTTCTTATGTGTCCTTTTAGTATTAGACGCTCAGAGCAAGTGCTCTGGATGTCGTGTAGTATAAAGAGCGAGAAAGTCCGCGTAGGGAGGAGGATGGGGTGGATGGATGGGTCAAACAAACACAACTTTCAACCAGGAGACTGCTGTTGGTGTTCCATGTGAAACCAAAAGTCAATCGTTGACGTATTTACATTTGCTACTTAACTTTTGTACGTAGCTTAACTTACATTAAAAAAAACAGAACTTATTTTAACACAAACCACAATCTTTTACTAAACTCTAACCAAGTAGTTTTGTTTGAATTCCCAACGTTAACGTTAACGGTT